>JBBPUI010000233.1:0-28139 GCA_038094615.1 Heimioporus aff. retisporus | reverse complement strand
ACTTGAACTACTCGGCGTTGCGGCACCCGTGCTAGTGCCCGTGCCCGTGCCCGTCGCACTAGGCACGGCAGCACTGGTGGTGTACGTACGCAAGTAGTTGATATCGAAATAGGCTTCGTCAAATCGCGGACTTCCCGGTCCAACGACGGAATCGTTGTACTTGCACCACTTCGTCAGCGCCCGATCAATGTCACACCTGTAAGCGTACTCACACATATCCCCGTAGGACCCGCATTAGCACACTGTGAGCTATATATCGACGGCACACCAGCCCTAGAAAAAGAAAAGAGTTGACGGCCAAGTCTCATCGCGTGATGTGCACCTTACCAAACACCGCACAGCGTGATGTCCAATACTAGGTACTGTGGCGCCGAAAAATACTGCGAAATATTGCATGCGTCAGACAAAAAAGCAGCATGCGGTGTTCCCCATGGTGAGATGTCTATCGAAGACGCCGAAGTATTGTCAGTTATCGAAGAAGGCACGTTCGGTCGCTAAATTGCTCGTCAGAAACTCGGAGTCGAAGAACCCTTGACAAGAAAGAAGCGCACGCTCCAGAACCACATGCTTGATGTAATATTTTCAGCATCCCGAACTTATCAGTCAGAAGCACACGCACAAGATCCCCGAAACATCAAACTGTGTGGCAAAAACGCCGCCGCTTGCATTCGCAAAGCCGGTGTAGTAGCTATTCGGCGATGTCTCCTCCACGGTACATCCAGACCCCGCCGAGCAGTCCGTTGCCCCCGTCGCACCCAATTGATCCGCGTTACCGCTGTGGTAGCAGCCTGGTGTGGAATGAATCGCCATTTGATTGTTTGGGTTGAGATTAATTCCTTCGATGATGTCAATCTCGCCATTATTGGGCCAATCGGTCCCTAGTAGCTCTGTTAGTGTTTCATTCGACAAACAGCCAGAGGCACCAACCCATGCTCCAAAAGGCTGGCCAGACCTAGCGAAATCCGTACATGATCACTATTCAGAAGAAAACGAAACACAACGTCGTTTACTTACGGAGCACCCGTACGGTATATGATTCAGGTCCATTATCCATAAACTACCCAACTCATATGTATCTTGGGTTGTTATGCGGACCTAACCATAAATTGACGCCCGCTGTTCTAACGCAACAAAGTTATTCGTACCGAGTTCCGCAATTGACCAGGCTGTACATTAGTAACATTATCCACTTTGATGATGGCGCGATTGTCGCTCGTCACGTATGCCAAGTTCTGAGTGGTTGCAACCTCCTGGGTCACCCAGGTGACATTGCCTTGTATTAGATGGTCAATCAAAGCCAGACACACGCAAATGAAGAGGACGTACCCCATGTCAAGTTGTCCACATTGCCGTAGAAATCCCAACCGTTAAAAAAGTTTTGTCCAGAATATTCGCGAATAATCTCGAACGCGGACACGCGGCGAGTTGCAAGCAGCAATGCACCGAGAAGACACCTGCGATCCATCGGGGGAAACGCGGTGCGATTTCACGATGAAAAGAGTATACCCGTCTGCAACTGACGGGTTCATTTAAGCACCAGGGCAGTGTGGCGATACAAAACCGGGGTCCATTCACTGACCGTGCCATGTGTAAAAGAAGACGAGGACCAAGAGTACCGACGAGAAGGAAGAAGCACGGATGCTATGATATTTCGAATGTCTGCATGGTGTGTTGAGACCGAGGCTCAGTGGTATCAAATAAAAACGGATCAGCCCATGTGGTTCATTCCATGCCTCTGACTCGAGGCCGCAAAGAGCACTGTGGAATGGGAATCGTGACTGTCGAACCTTGATGATAGATACCGGTGGATGCCAGATATGAGCCGGAAAGGAGATGGCACAACAACAACAAGATGTGTGGCTCGTGCCTTGAGTGCTTCAAATGTTGGGATTGAAGGTCAGCTGTTTCATGGCGGCGTTGGCTGGCCGAACAAACGTTGTTAGTGTGTGCTCGCCATGCCATAGCAGGGAAAGTAATGACAGCACGGCTCCCTCTAGATCCGAATGTCCCATCGATGGCTTATCGCCAACAGACCCAGGTCCATGGTGTACTTCTGGAAGTTTGGAAGCTGTTGAGCGGAGCCGTGTCCGCGTCCATATTTGAACCAAGCATGCATCGAGGCTGTGTTACGGCTCTACATTACGTCAGTTCCAACATCCACGTTTGCAGGTAGACTCTCATGGGACAACGAGTATGTATATTTACAACAGGAGCAACTGCCGCACCGGCCCATACATCCCGTGATAGGTGACCGGTGACCATCACCAAGTAGACAGGCTCATGAAAGACATTCCAGATTAGGATGGACTTCGGCCCAGTGGGTGACCGCCTGGCCTGGTCGCAGCTTGACATTCGTCGCCGTTCGCGGCCACTGCGTCCAACGACGCACGAAACCCAAACATGCACGTTTCTCAATAGTGACTCGAACGCGCCTCAGCGAAAAGAGCGTCGTCCTTTAGTAGCTTACGCGTGGAGTCCGCGGTACCGACAAGCGTGCGCTACTTGATGCAAGGACGACCCAGGAACTTGGTGCAGACATCAGCGAACAGCAAGGTCAACAGTGATGAACGAGCGATTTACCTCTAAATTATGGCATCTGCTTTTACTGGTCGGACATGGCACCTCCGCGAAATGAAATGACAGCCATACTGCCACTTTTCACTGCCAATGCAATATTTAGCTTGAACAGAATGTCTGTATGACGCACACCTTGACCTCAAATATAAACCACAGGACAATCGCAATGTCTGGTACTATTCACCAGATTTCCAACTGTTAAATGGCTTGCACGAGTGTTACCATTTACACTGCTTTACTCACCTGTATCAGTCGTACAACTGCCCACAGACGTGCCGGAATAGCCAGGTATTTATGCCCATCATGCAACAAAGGCGCTGCAGAACAATCTTAAAGCTGGGTTGCTTTCTGAAAAACAGTCGTGGAATCACAGCACTACCGCGAGGTTCCGATACGAAACATGCGCTCCCGTTGCGATCAAGCACCGCCCGCCGAACGGAGGGATGCGTTGAGTTGGTGATCTCATCTCCAACCAACCCACTGCTCGGAGATAACGCGTCGTCCGTCGACATCCCGAGCTGACTTGAAATACTGGACGGAAATGACGTCAATCTGTGATACGGGCCCGATTGGGATGGTCAGCAACTTTGCGAAGTTGGAGCCGTCGGACCGCAGTGGCGGGTCTGTTTGACGAGAAGCAGTGAGTATTGATCAGTCCGATCTGAACCAAAATGCGTTCCCGTGAATCGCTCAGGTTCACTTGGTAGGAGGACGGTGTCAAAGGAAGCCAGTCTAGTTAGCGGGAATGTGCATGCAGGGGTGACCCGGTATTCACCGCATTAGAGCGGTCCACGAATCTGGATGGAGCTCAGAGCTGTGGGGAAAGCTCCCCCGGATGACGTGTACCACTTCCCCATTCCCGTATATCTGAGATGGGCTTCCATAGTGGACCATATAGATCCCGTGGGGTACGCCTTGAAGTAGAACGGCAACTGCTGACCAACTATCACGTCGTATGTCAAGTAGCGGTACCGGGGTCTATGAGCAGGATAGCATTAGCATATAGACGCCCTTTGTTTGGATTGATCGCAAAAGTCGTCCGGCTGGACCCTATAAAACACAGCAAGAAATACTGCACAGCTTGGGATTGTTTCAAGCTGAGCGAACAAAGCAAACTCTGGCTTGCCGAGTCTGCACGTTAACTCATAGTACTTCCACTCGAACTTGTTCAAAAATACATTTAGAGTTGGGCCATGCGTGCACTGAGCGCGAGCTACCAGTGGGAGATGAGTTCAACAATATTCAGCCAGCTCGTACTTACCCCCGCCTCCAGGGGGGGGAAAGGTGACGATGGTATTGATATTTGTGTGCTTGATATATTGCACAGCCGAATTTCGAAAGCCGCCAACGAGCCAATCAGAGCACGCGCCGAAAAAGGCAGAATTGATGGCCGGAACAGCTCTTTGGATGGCCCATCAGTCAAGCAAACACAGCTCTCAGGTGCGATCTTGACCGTTGGTCGATACATTGATCCATCCAATGCGCATGGCCCGTAATGTCTCAGAATAACAGCATGTCGAGGACAGAGTCCGACAAACAAAACCACTGATGGCGGGAATGCGTCTGTAAAATAACGATAGGTACTTAAGGACACGGCCCCCTCTAAAGCCCGCTCCACAACAGGCAAAAACAAGAGATGGAATCCAGAAACCCAGGGCGACTCGTCGAGCAGCTCCAAAATGCCCAATTCCGCCAACGAAAAGTCATACAACAGCTCCAGGCGGACAATACGCGGCTTCTGAGCGATCTCGTCGAAATACGCCAGGAACGGGATGCATTCCGAGAAGAGGCAGCGCGCGTGCGAAGGGAGAACGCAGAACTTCGGAACAGGTTGGAAGAAGTATTGACGAGGTGTCAGGACTTGAAGCGGGAGCGGGCGACATTCGTGCACTTTACGAACGTGAATTCTGGCCACCTGCGTGGCGCACGCATTACGAATGTAGACACCAAGGTGAGCGCATAACCCTTGAGATAAGCGAGCGCTGGTTGAGGACGTTCTTCAGATACCGACTACGCTGCCTGTGTTGAACGAAGGTCAGGGCGAATCATCGCCAACCACAGAGTCCACCGTCGTCGACGTTACTATGGTGAGTGTTACGGGGCGCAAGTCTGCAACGCTTGTACTTATCAACTAATGTCCAGGAAACGTCAGTGAGCCCGAAATTACGACCACACATGTATAGAGAGCTACCTAATCTACCCAATCTCCCCAAGCAGGCATCGCCGACCTGACCTGACCGCAGCCACTGTCGCCACATCTCACAGTGAATCAAGAGCCAACCGAATCACGCAAGCCGGTTTAGTCAGGAGTTACTCTACTACATAAAGTCGTGGGCATCGCTACGGAGAATGGAATGCAGATATGTGTGCTTTATCTTGCTCTCTATCGTGGGTATGTTCCCGTATGGTTTTCGTCATCTATGTAGGCAAAACTTGCTTAAGTTACGTTTGTAACCTGTCTGTGCTCGTGGGTCAATCCAAGTCAATCTTTGATGGCATTCATTTAGACTTAGGTCCGCTACATCATACGTTAGTGTAACACTATTGTAATCCGTGATAATGCAGTGTCCGTAGCCTTAATTATATGCCCCAGCTGGATGTATTCTCCGTGGTGTTAACACCCCAGAACCATTCGACGCTGGAACGATAACTAATCCAGCAGTAAACAGGGAAATTAGCTACAGGTGTGCGAGTTTCATGGGCACCCTGAGGGTGCACAGAGCCGATCTCTCTGGCTGTATGGAGTAAAGCTGATTGCACGGCGGTGTTCTCGGATCAAGAAGCCTTGACGGGTATAAAGTGCCTCGGGGTATTACAAGTTACTCGGACGCTTGTGTAATCCGCTAGGCCATGCAAAATAATGTAAGCATTTGCGCGGGCGGTAACACATTTTTTTTGTGCCCATAAACCATTGCGGAACCCATGCAACGTAACAGACCATGGGCACATACCTTCGAATCCAAGAGCTATCGAAATCTAGACACCGATCACGACTCGTTTGACATTCGGGCACTAAACCCCAGATCGGCTCCGAATCAGAAGGTCATACATGTTCAATTGTGGCGTGAGCCATAGCAGAAGGGCATCGCGTCATCTCGCGGGTCGCGTGGCGGACCCCATGTCTCACCGCAGTACGTCGTCGAGCCCGACGCTGGTGGCGAGCTCGGAAACGGAGCCACTCCTACAGTCGCAACAACGTTCTGCCGCGGGAAACGTGGAAAATGGTTCGTACGATACTGAACGGCCATTCTCTTGCTCATCATCTCGACAACTAGCGAACTCGAGATCGTTCGTTGACGATGTACCCGACAACAAGAGACAGCTCGGTGGGCTAGGTGGCTCATGTATGCCGAACGGGCCCTTATGTGTGGTCAATTTATATAGGGCTGCCCAGTGCTATATCCCTCATCTTCAATAGAGTGATCGGAACAGGGTGCGTTCACTCTACAGTTGAAGCAAAACCCGCTGATTGCATATCCTAGAGTTTTCGCAGCACCAAGCATCATTCTCAATTCATTGGGAAGTGTTGGTATGACTTTTGTCATGTGGATTCTCGGCGCCTTGGTCGCCGCCGCAGGCACTGCAGTATATGTTGAATTTGGGACAGTAAGACACATTTACATTCTGTGCTTTCTTGCAGAATTTCTCATGCTGTCCTGATGCAGGGCCTCCCCAGAAGCGGTGCGGAAAAGACGTACATGGAATATGTCTTTCGACGCCCTGCTTTCATGATCACTTGCGTCTACGCAGTATATGCGGTGTTCATCGTGAGTGCCATCAAGGCTTTTTTCTTGTTATGAATCCCCATTATTGGTTTCCGTATCAGGGCTGGATGTCCGCAGCGAGTGTTGCTTTTGGAGAATGTGGGTCCTTACATCAGTGCCACAACAGAATTTCTGATGTTCGTTCAGATACGCTCCATGCCTTGGATATCGTGCGGACCCCGACGAACGTCCGCATCGTAGCATTCTTATGCTCGACATTCTGCGTTGTCGTACACGGCACGTTCCTTAATTTTGGTCTGAAGCTTCAAAACGCACTTGGAGTCTTCAAGTTTGTGGTCCTGATACTCATCGCTGGATCTGGGTTCCTGAGCTTGGTTGGTATTCCTGGATTTGTTGTCGGAGAGGAATACGATCAGCCCAATAACTTCACCTGGCGAACGTTCTGGGAAGGCTCAAATTTGGGCGCCAATGCGTTTGTCACTGGGTTATACAATGTTATTTGGTGAGCCGCTCAATCTTTGGCAGACAACAACTAATCAGATCAGGTCCTATATTGGGTATTCCAACGCCAACTACGCGTTGTCTGAAGTCCGGGATCCGGTGAAGACGATTAAACTCGCTGCACCGTTAGCCATGTGCTTCGTGGCGTTCGTGTATGTATCTGTGAATGTGGCGTACTTTGCAGTGGTGTCCAAAGACGATATGCTCAACGGGGGTACGATCCCTGCGTAAGAGTTTCCCATGGTCTTGTTTTCACATAGCTAATCCTCAACAGCGCATTGTTCTTCCGGAATCTGTATGGTCCCGCGACGGAGAGGGTGAGCATCGTGCAGACCACCCAGATGCCCCAGCTTATTCTACTTCTCAGGCCCTCAGCGTAATCATCTCCCTTTCCATGTTGGGGAATATTCTGTCGATATCGTTTACGCAAGGTAGAGGTATGAGGTCCTCGATTCATATGCAAGGTAGTTGTCTCACTGAGAAACCAGTCATCCAAGAATTAGGACGTGAGGGTGTTCTCCCATGTTCATCGTTCTTTGCAAGCAACAAGCCATTCAATGCACCCCTTCCTGGGCTTTTTACACAATACCTGGTTTCAGTTTTGGTAATGACATTAGCACCACCGGGGGATGCGTATGTTTTTATCGTCAACTGTAAGCACCTGCTACTCCCATGCAAATCGTCGTCTGACAAAGGGTCGTAGACTGCGTGTACCCCATTTGCTTGTTTAACCTGATTATATCTGGGGGGCTACTATTGTTGTATACCGATGCCTTTCAGTCGTATAATTGGAACCCTCCATTCAGAGCGTACAAAAGTGCAGTCATGGTCTTCTTTCTTTCCGACATCTTTTTGGTTGCGGTGCCGTTAGTGCCACCATCTGCTGGCTATGAACCATACGACCATCTCCCATATTATGTGAGTTGTCCCATTATTTGATGCGAAGAAAGAGGCTGACACATTCTAGTCGCATGTTGCCCTTGCGCTATTTGTTGGTTTTCTAGGTGTCATATATTGGTTTATATTTTTCCGATGGATACCCCAGAGAAATGGATACACTCTGAAACAGGTGACAGTCGTCCAGGACGATGGCGTCCCACGAAATGTGTTCAGACGTATACCCATAGAGATGGAGCAGGAATAGATCTGTATGAAGGATTTGTGCAATATAGACACTTTACTCAATTGCGGAGTCTGATCTGAATCGCGCGTGACAGCATTTTCCACTCAGATTTGCACGCCATACAGCGTCCACAGGATTGGTCGTCTCAAGGCCTCAAATAATGCGGTAGCACGCCGACTTCATTCTCCTTTACCACCAGCATTCCTCCTTCCTCACCGTCATGTCTGACGACACCCACACCGTCTCCCCCGCACTCCGTGCGGCCAAAGACATCACGTTTGGAAGTGTGCGTACTCGCCCATCAAAAAATGCAACCATCTTAACGTGCACACAGATCGCAGGGATAACCTCCAAAGTATTTGAGCACCCTTTCGATCTCACCAAGGTCCGACTCCAGTCTCAAGTGTTGGACGCAACTGCAAGGTTTAAAGGACCCGTAGACTGCCTCGTCCGGACGTTTAAAAACGAAGGTATACGTGGGCTCTATCGCGTGCGTCGTTTCACTGCGTGTATGGCTGTGGGCTCACGAATAAAAACAGGGGTTGCCTGCACCGGTTGTAGGCGCCATGGCCGAGAATGCGAGCCTCTTCGTGTCGTATAGCCAGCTACAGCATATCATACGATGGGCCACCGCGCGATCGCCTTCCGAAGATCTCACGCTTCCTCAGCTCGCAGTCGCTGGTGCTGGTGCTGGTGCTATAACGAGCTTTGTTTTGTATGTCCCCCACGATTTGAATGAGGTGGTTGTTGACAAAATGCTCTTAGGACCCCGATAGAGCTTGTGAAATGTAAAATGCAAGTACAAATGCTTGCTTTGGATGTCCCTACGGCATCTGTTCAACCATCGTCTTCCGGGACTGCAGCTGTCAGTCTTGGACCAACATCCGTCAAAACCAATACCCATGGGCTCCCTGGACCGTTTGCTGTACTCAGCTCTGTCATCCGTAATGACGGGATCCGTGGTCTGTGGCTCGGACAAACAGGTACCCTGATTCGAGAGTCGGGTGGTGGTGCTGCGTGGTTTGCGTGCAAAGAATTTGTGGCGACGCAGCTCATCCAACGACGCGCAACAGCTGCTGGGATGCCCCTTGCTCGAAAGGACATTCTTCCATGGGAGTCCGCCGTGTCGGGTGCATGCGCCGGGGCCGTGTTCAACTTTTCGCTCTTCCCAGCGGACACGATCAAGAGTGCAATGCAGACGGAGGAGGAGCTACGTCCGCGAGGCAAGGGCGTTCCTCCGCCCTCGTTCTTGGGCACGGCGAGGGCTATGTACAAGGCACAGGGGATCCGCGGGTTTTACGCAGGGTGTGGGGTCACCGTGGCAAGATCTATACCGAGTAGCGCGATCATCTTCTTGATATATGATGGGCTGAGCAAACGTTTTCCATAGATATTAGAGTGAACAGTTTGTGTGTAGCATATTTAGTGTTTATGTAAACCATCTGCCTCTTGCATATTTTTCTCTTCTCTCATGTTTTCGCTCGTCAGACGACAGCTGGCGTGTCGCACTGTCGCGCAGGCTTCTTTCAATGCTGTTTCTCGCCATGGTTCTGTCCAACTGAATACCCCCCATCGCTTACAGGCCGTGCGCACATATGCCTCTAAAACAAAAAGCAAGTCGACCGCGTCGTTCGTTCCGGGTTCGCAACAGCTATTCGACTCGGAAGAAACACGGACAGAGTACGCGAAAGCAGAGTCTAAGATGGCCTCTGCAGTCGACTGGTTTCGCAAAGAAGTCGCCGGTTTCGAGACGCGTGCCAGCGGACGCGTCACGCCTGCCCTGCTCTCGCCGGTGCGCGTCGAAGCACGACGTGGTCAGACAGTCAAGCTCGACGACTTGGCGACCGTCGGCGTCAAGGACGGGTCCGTCTTGATCGTCACCGTGTTTGACGAACATGTTCGTGACGCGTCCGCCTTGCATCCTCTCTGCTCACGGATGTGCACATAGTAGAACATGAAGGCGGTCGAGCAAGGGATATACGCCGCGAAGCTGCCCAACATTGTTCCCCAACGACTAGACACGCGGACATTCAAGATACCTATACCCAAGTAGGTCCCCCCCTTTCACGTTTTGTGTTCGTTACGTTTATGCCTGGATGCCTAGGCCGACTGTCGAGGCTCGAAACGCGCTCATTTTGACGGCCGGCCGAATGGCAGAGGACGTGCGCGTTCAAATCCGCAAGCATCACCAGGCCAGCGTCAAGAAGGGCAAGTACGAGAAGCACTCGGTCGAGCTCGAGGCGGTGCGTTGAAGTTGTCTTGACCAACGTCGGACGTGGTTCACGTTTTACATGCAGTTTCAAAAATTGTCTGACAAGCACGTTTCCGAGGTCGACAAGATCCTGGCACAGATGAAAAAGGCGACCGGGAGCAAATAGATCGCAGTGTTTACATGGAAGCACGACCTAGCCTTGTATACTTGAATTACTGCTCTCGCGTTTTCATCATGGTGCTACCCCATCGATGCAGTCCCGCTAGTACGAGCTATGTTCACAGCTTTGGTGGATGGTGACTCGGATCCAACCCGAAATGGAGTGGAAGATATTCATTTTAACTGCTTGAACCTCTGCTCGAGTTGTCTCATCCGTCTCTTGCCTGTCGCACCCCGTGTCAGGCTCTGATGTGTTTGACTCATTCTAGGATCGAGCGGACTCATCTGCAAAGTACTGTCCTGCACTGTGCTGACCTAGCAAACTAACTCCTTACCACCATTGCCAATCGTCCACTTTTTTGCAAGGACACACTTTAGAGCCCCTGCATCTACCATCAGCCGCAATATCAAGCTCTTCACCGTATACGACGGGCTCGAAAGCTTCGTCCTCTGGCCCCTCCCGCAATCCGACACGCTCGCAGCGCGCGTTTGTCGCTCAACATCATGACCCTCTTGCACGAGTCACTCGAAGCGGGCACTGCAGCACTACCCCGCACTCCAGTGGCTGACGCATCTGGACAACACGAGCCACTGAGCACTGTGGAAGGCGTACCTCGGATCGAACACCGTTCCCACTTGACGCGGACGCACGTCACCTTTTGGTTTTGGCCACGTACCGGGACTGTGCAGGGCATGGCACCCCCTATCCTTGAGAGAGCTTACCCCTTGAGGCGCTGTATTGATGGCGGATGTAACGGTGGTGCCCCTGGCGCGTGCGATGAAAGGTTGGTTTTGCTAATGCATGTACGAGATCTCAATGAGTGGGAGGTGATGGAGAGGGGCTCGGATAGGCAATGTGTGAACATCGTCGCGAGGTAGCAACAACTTGATGGCCGACCGCACAGCAAGCCAAGTTTGATTTTCCGCCAAGGTCTGGGAGGTCGCTCTAGCGGTGATATAAAACCGAAGTGACGTCGCAAGTCAAATGTCACCGTTCAAAGACTTTTGTGCTGTCAAGACCAGCGAAAAAAATACAGTTGATCACTGTGAATCATGATGGATAGGTCCAGACATACCCGAAGGACTCGTTGACTAACCTCCAACCGTGGTCGGCAATGAGTAAGGCGGTGAGGTGTTCCCATGGACCCCGGGTATTTGGAACATTTTGTAAAGAATCCAAGTCTCGGGGACAAGTCATCTGTCATCAGACTCAAAAGTGTCGTAATGAAAGCTCTCTCTGAGAGTTTATATTGAACTTCGCAAGACGCAGGCGCTTCCCAAACAACTATGTTCAATAACGCATCCCACGTTGATGCCAGTCATTCCACCTTCAGTGAGGTCCATCGAGATCAATATTATAATGCCAGGTCCACAGTGCAGGGCAATCAGACGATCAACACCGTCATCCATGGAAATCAGATCCTTCAGGACACCCATGGAAGTGAGCAACCATCTTGATTTACTCGAGAACGATCGGCGCGTTGACACCAGTGCTAGTTGAAGTGCTCCAGAAGGCGAGTGCGCCCAGTGCTGCACATGACTCCGCCCAGCGATATCCAGCGCCAAAGTGCATCGAAGGCACTCGCACCGAACTACTGACCCGCATCACTTCATGGGTCGACGAATCGAACGGGAACCCCATATGTTGGCTCAACGGCAGACCGGGCTCAGGAAAATCGGCAGTATCCCAGACGGTGGCGGAGAAGTACGCGAGCGAAAAGCGCCTGGCTGCTAGCTTCTTCTTTTCCCGAAGGGATCTCGAGCGACGGACCACACAACACGTCATCCCCACGCTCACCATGCAATTACTCTCCTTCCTGCCGTCCATCCGTCCTGCCGTCACCGCTGCCCTGGAAAATGACTACATGATTCCAATGAAGGTTCTCCGAGAGCAGATGGAGAAACTTTTGCTGGAGCCTTTGTCTACTGCGACTGAAGCACCTGATTCCGCAGTTGTAATCATCGTCGATGCCCTTGACGAGTGCGACGATGAGAGTCTCGTCTCGGAGCTCGTATCACTGCTCGCGCTTCTCCCACATCGGACCAAGCTCCCGTTACGATTATTGATCACAAGCAGACCCGAGTCATGGCTTCAGTCACGTTTCAACCAACCCGAAATATCTTCCCTCACGCTGCCTCTCGACATTCAGGGATTCAGTGCGGAAGCCGACATTCGCTCGTTTCTACGGCATGCTCTAGACAATATTTACGATGAGCATCTCCAAGTGATGGAGTCTGCTCCTAGGCCATGGCCATCTTCTGAGGATCTCGATCGCATCGTCAACAAGGCTGCGGGACTTTTCATCTTCGCTCTAACAGTGGTCAAATTCGTAGGCGTAAAGACGCAGAATCCCATTTTGCGTTTGCAAACCATTTTGGAGGACACAGGCACTGCGGCTACTGGCTCCGCATATGCCGACCTCGATTCCCTTTATCGGGACGCAATTTCTTCTTTTCCAGATCCAGATGTTGCTCGCCTCGTCCTTGGCGTCGTATACTGCACGACAGTTCCAATATCTGTCTCTGGTCTGCACAAGCTACTTCAACGGCCGGATGTTGACGTCAGGCTTGTCGTTCCTGCCCTTGGCTCTGTCCTTTTAGCATCGGAAGACGGAAAACAGCCCATCCAGTTCTACCATGCTTCCTTTCGCGACTTTCTGATCAGTCCACAACGATCACAAAAATTTACAATCAATCCCGATGCGTACCATCGATTTATGGCACAACTGTGCTTCGAAAGCATGTCAAACTCGTTGAAACGTGATATGTGCGGGATCGGTGACCCTTCTAGAGCAAACAATGAGGTTCCGGATCTCATTGAACGTCGCCAGGCAGCATTCGACGAAGCTCTTTCGTATTCCTGCAGGTTTTGGTCGCGTCATCTCAGGCAGCTCCCTGGTGACGGTGTTGCAAACGAAGCGCTGTTAAAGGCAATTCAGAGATTCAGTACAACAGTGCTCTTGTGTTGGGTAGAAGCACTTAGTGTCTTTGGTGAACTAGAGAAGGCTGTGGTGATGCTCCGTGACGGAATTCGTTGGCTTAAGGTTTGTCCGCCCGTCTAGTTGAGTCAAATATGTGCCCACGACCCATGACAGACATTGCGTAAAATCCCAGAGGACACGATCACACTCTTTCAACAAACTGAACGTCTCGTGGTACTATTCATGGAGCCCATCTCTCAGTGTGCATTGCACATCTATTTCACGGCATTTTCGTTCGCTATTGAAGGAAGCGCCATTCACGAGACCTTCAAGCATCAATCACTGGGGACGATTGTCACGAAACCGGCTCTTGATGATTATTTCGACGTCTTTCGCAGAGGGATCGAGCTACACACTCCCATCCACTCTGTCGTTTTCTCACAAACCGATGATTTGATTGCCACAGCCGGAGAGAAGCAAGGCGTTCAACTGTGGAACGCGATAACCGGCGGGAACGTTGCGAGCCTTGGAGATCGTACCTCAACATCACTGATCGTCCGTTTCTCTCCTTCTGGTGCCTTCTTGGCAGCCGCGTTCGAAGGTGGCACTGTTGCTATATGGGACCCAAAGGTGGGGAGGGAGCATCTCAAGCATGAAGGCTGCCATACCGATGTGATCACGTGCATCGAGTTTTCCGAGAACAGCGCTTTGTTGGGATCTGGTTCGCGAGACCACACAATTCATGTCTGGTCGGTGGGGAGCGCACAACTGTTACATCGACTAGCCACACACGAGGGTCCAATAACCTCCTTGGTGTTCTCCAGCGATTCGCAGCACTTGATCTCTGGGTCGGAAGACAATCTGGTCATTATTTGGGATATGTCGACTGGGAAGGTAGTTCGCGGGATGATGGGCCATCAAAAACCGGTGAACTGTGTTACTGTATCAAAGGATGGGTGCATGATTGCATCCGGATCGGAAGACAAGACAGTGAAAATATGGGATACCAAGTCTGGCAAATGCACCCGAACGTTTTCCAAAGGACACCCCTCTGGAGTACATGCTATCCACCTCTTTGACAATGACAGACATCTTGTTGCAGCCTGTGACGATGTAATCATGTCTTGGGACATTGCTTCGCGTAATAAATCGGGAACTATTTGGGCAGTGGAGCAGATGCTGAGGAAGATGTTTCTCTGCTTTCCTGACTGGCAGGCGAAGGTGGTCGGACGGGGGCTACCCAACTCCTTCTTTAGGTTCTTCTCCCGCTTTAGTTTTGAGGAGTCTGCCCCGAAGCACATTCCAATCGCATTCGCATCAAATTCGCCGACATTCGTATTTGCGCACAAGGGCAATGTATATTCTGGATCACTACCAACCACACCCAATGCGCCCCCTCTGCGAGACGATGCTACGGTGTCTGGGGTTTCGATATCATCTGACGGACTCTGGGCTGCGACAGCCGATTCTCGAGGATTGCTTGAAATCCTGGATCTCTCCACAAAAAAGACATCGTGGGAGGAATTAGCTGCGAAAGTTAAAGCAAATCCTCTCGAAAATATATTCTACCTTACGCCTTCACCCGCTGGTGGGCGATTCATCCTCAACTCCCAATTCAAACTATACTTGATCGACGAGGACCATCATATCTTGAAGAAGATCGACATGGGCATGATGGGATCGATACGCCCCGATACCGACTTACGTTTCAAATTTTCTACGGACGGGAGTATCTTCTTCAGCACTGTAGCAAACATTTTCAACGACGAGAAAACCACTGTGCGTGTCTTCTATGCCTCGACGGGTGAGCAGTGTGCCCAGTTCACTGGACTGAAAATGGTCCATTCAATCGCCGCATCCGCGGACGGCGCGTGGATTGCATGTTGTCATGGGCCCGGAGAAATAGACATTTTGAGGGTAGCGGGCGGGAGTCGGTCGAAGATATGGGAGCCTGATGATGAATCGCTCGTTTGCGTGCTCTGTTTCTCTGCAGACGCTCAGTTGCTCGTGGGTGGCTCCAAAACGGGGGTCGTCTATCTTTGGGATCGTGCAAGCGGGGAATGCAAGGCCACGTTTGGGGCGTCCCCCTCGATGGTCACAGCACTCGCGTACGCGGTTACGTCTGGTGGCGCGAGGGTTGCGATCGGACGAGAGGACGGCTCGCTCTGTATATGGTCACCATCTACTTCCGCATCTCACGACATTGTTCGTGGCGATCAAGCCGTGGTCAAAAACGTGGACTTTATTCAGTTCTCTGATGACCAGTCCAGACTTACCTCCAGAGGTGAAGATGGGACCGTTTTTACGTGGACAATCCCATTCGACGCAGAAGACACCAGTATGACCTGCTGCAAACTCTGTTTACCTCAGGATGGCGTGGAGACTTCCTCGAACACTATTTCTCTCCCACATCTTCTCTCCCGATCTGACCCAGAAGACATCTTCGATGGCCTCTTTCATACGGCATACAGAGTTCGCAAGGACGGTTGGCTTGTCGATGGCGACCGGCGGGTCCTATGGCTTCCACCCTATATGCGACCCTGCAGCAAGGACGCGTTCTACGCCTTCAAGAATGGTTTGGCTGTGATTGCCCTCCATTCTTCATCGTGGATCTTTCTGAAATTTGTGGAGCCTCGGGGTTGAGCACCGTGTTTTTAGTGTACCATTTGCGATTGCACTATTGGCTATCAAAAGAACGTGAAATCTATTATGTAAAAAAAAATAACTGGCTAAGACTTCATTCAGGATTCAAATTAGTACTGCTAAGATGAACCGTTCCGTCACTTGGCTTCCGGAAGATCCATTCATTTATGGCCTATCACTGTGAGTCTTTCGGAGTGATTTACGGGATTACCACTTCGGAGAAAATTGACAAACCCCAGCAGGCCCGTCAGTCCAGTTGACACGATGTTTTTCAAGTTTGTCACGTAGTAGGCTCGCCTTGACTATACTCAGTGCACTGAGTACTGCGGCCCAACTTTGGATGGGTCAAGTAAGCCGGATCCAGACAACCATTTCGTAAAGGCTTGAGCGCTTGAGCAAGTTTCTGATTCCTTACTGGATTTAGCACCCCCTCAGATAGCTATGTTTAACAACTCGTCGCACATCGATGCCAGCCATTCCACGTTCAGCGAGGTTCATCGAGACCAGTATTATATTACCAGGTCCATCGTGCAAGGCAACCAATCCATCAACACCATCATCCACGGAAATCAAATCCTCCAGGAATCTCACTCAGGTGAACAAACCCACTCGAGAACGACAGACGCATTAACACCGTATCCGTACATCACATAGACGTGCTTCAGAAAGCGAGTGCGCCCAGTGCCGCATACGATTCCGCCCAACGATATCCGGCGCCGAAGTGTATCGAAGGCACTCGCGCCGAGTTGCTGACTCGCATCACTTCATGGGTCGACGAATCGAACGGAAACCCCATATGTTGGCTCAACGGCCGACCGGGCTCAGGAAAATCCGCGGTATCCCAGACCGTGGCGGAGAAGTACGCGAGCAAGAAGCGCCTGGCTGCTAGCTTCTTCTTTTCCCGAAGGGATCTCGAACGACGGACCACACAACACGTCATCCCCACGCTCACCACGCAGTTGCTCTCCTTCCTGCCGTCCATCCGTCCTGCTGTCACCGCTGCCCTGGAAAATGACTGCATGGTCCCGATGAAGGTTCTCCGAGAGCAGATGGAGAAGCTTTTGCTGGAGCCTTTGTCTACTGCGACTGAAGTACCCGATTCTGCAATTGTAATCATTATCGATGCCCTTGACGAGTGCGACGATGAGAGTCTCGTCTCGGAGCTCGTATCGCTGCTCGCCCTTCTCCCACGTAGGACCAAGCTCCCGTTGCGACTGTTGATCACAAGCAGACCCGAATCGTGGCTTCAGTCACGGTTCAACCAACCTGAAATATCTTCCCTTACGCTGCCTCTCGACATCCAGGGATTTAGTGCGGAAGGCGACATTCGCTCGTTCCTACGGCATGCTCTAGACAATATTCACGATGAGCATCTCCAAGTGATGGAGTCTACACCTAGGCCATGGCCCTCTTCTGAGGATCTCGAGCGTGTTGTCAACAAGGCTAATGGGCTATTTATCTTTGCTCTCACCGTCGCCAAATTTGTCGCAGACAGGATGCACAACCCTGTTGAACGTCTCCAAGCCATCCTCGAGGATAGAGCCATCATATCTCCCGGGTCTGCCTATGCCGATCTTGACTCGCTCTATCGGGATGCTATTTCAGTCCTTCCCGACCCTGATGTCGCGCGACTTGTTCTTGGTGTCGTCTATTGCATGGCCATTCCATTGTCTGTATCGGGACTGCACGTACTACTACGTCAACCCGACGTGGATGTACGGATGGTCATTCCTGCTCTTAGCTCCGTTCTCCTTGCATCAGAAGATGGGAAGCAGCCCATCCAGTTCTACCACGCATCCTTTCGCGACTTCCTCATCGATCCGAGGCGATCCCAGAAGTACGCTATCAATCCTGACGTCTATCATAGACTCATGACTCAACTGTGTCTCGAGACCATGTTGAATTCGTTGAGACGTGACATGTGCAATATTGGAGACCCTTCCAGGGCAAACAACGAGGTTCCGGATCTTGCTCAACGTCGGCGCGCGGCGTTTGACGAAGCGCTCTTGTACTCTTGTCGGTTCTGGTCTCGTCACCTCGCACGACTTCCGGCCCACGGAGTTGCAAACGAGTTACTGTTGGATGCGCTGAAGAGGTTCAGCACTACGGTGTTGTTATTCTGGATAGAAGCACTTAGCATATGTGGCGAGCTAGAGAACGCCGTGGAGATGCTCCGCGAGGCAACTCGTTGGCTCAAGGTCTGTTCGTTCTACGCATCCTGTCACCCGAACTAAACGTAATTTGCAGACGCTGCGCGAAGCCCCGAGAGAAGCATTAACGCTGTTGGAAGACGCAGAACGTCTTGTAGCACTTTACATGGATTGCATCTCCCAATGCGCATTGCATGTCTATCTCTCGGCACTCTGGTTCGCTCCCTCAGACAGTGCCATCTACAAAACCTTCAAGCACCAAGCGCTTGGAACGCTCGTCCTGCCCCACGATCTGCCAAGACACTGGGTCCCACTCCGAAGTGGCATCAATCTCCACGCCACCATCAACTCGCTCGCCTTCTCCCCAAACGGCGCTTTGATCGCTACAGCTGCTGAGAAACAAGGTGTCCAAATTTGGAATACAATCACAGGCAGAAATGTTGCAAACCTTGGAGATTGTTCAGAAACATCACTGCTTGTTCGTTTCTCTCCTTCTGGTGCCTTCTTGGCGGCCGCATTCGAAGGCGGTACTGTTGCTATATGGGACCCAAAGGTTGGGAGGGAGCATCTCAGGCATGAAGGCTGCCATACCGATCTGATCACATGCATCGGATTTTCTGAGGACAGTGCCCTGCTGGGATCTGGCTCGCGGGACCATACAATCCATGTCTGGTCGGTGGGGACGGCACAGCTGTTGTATCGACTGGCTACGCACGAAGGCCCAGTAACCTCAATGACGTTCTCTAGCGATTCACAGCATTTGGTCTCAGGATCGGAAGATAACCTGGTTATCGTTTGGGATATGTCGACCGGACAGGTTGTTCGCGGGATGATGGGTCATCGCAAAACGGTGAACTGCGTGGCTATATCCAAGGATGGGAGCGTTCTTGCATCTGGATCTGAAGACAAGACCGTCAAGCTTTGGGATGCGGGTTCTGGGAAGTGCACAGAAACGATTTCCAAGGGGCATCGCACTGGGATACGGGCTGTACACTTCTTCGATGGAGACAAGCGTCTTGCTACGGTTTGCGACCATCAGATCTTTTCTTGGAACGTGGGCTCGTACCATAAACCCGATATGATTTGGGCGGCGGAAGAATACTTGAAAAGAGCGCTGAAGCTCGTCCCTGCATGGTATATGAAGGTACTCGGGTGGGGAACACCAACCCCCGTATTCCGATACATCCTCAACGACATGAAGCTTCCTGACTTGAGCGAGCTGTACATAACGAACTACTACCAGGCGGCCGGATCAGCAGCATTCGCGTTTACATATGCCGGCGGTCTATATGCCGGGTCGCTGCTAAAACCATTGACTAGTCCCTCTCTAACCGCCTCTGGAACGGCGACTGCGGCCGCCGTCTCCTCGGATGGCAACTGGGCCGTCGCTGGAGACCCGCTGGGTTCGGTCCGGATCTGTGATCTCACCGTCCCAGAAAGTACGTGGGATGAGCTCGGGGCGGGGCTAAAGTCGAGCCCACTTCGCATGTCAGAGAAGATCATCCCCTCGCCCGATGGCACCAGGTTCGTCGTCTACAACGTCATGGAATGGCTCCTGGTCGACGAGAACCAACGCATCCTGAAGAAAATCAATACGGTCGTATCAACATCGATGCGTGACGGTGACAACTTCCAGTTCAAGTTCTCCGCGGATGGGAGCGTCTTCGTAGGCATCGCGTGCACCATTTTGGGTACCGACAAGAACACGCTGCGCGCCTTTGATGCCGCGACGGGCGAGCAGCGCGTGCAGTTCTCGGGATTGAAGAAGGTCCACTCGTTCGTCGCGTCCGTCGACGGTGCATGGATCGCGTGCTGTCACGGTTCTGGCAAGGTGGAGGTGTTCGGGGTGGCGGGTAAAAGTCGGACGACCATGACTACGAGCGACGCCGACGCGACCTTCCACGCGCTCGTGTTCTCGGACGACGCCCAGAGCCAGTCGCTCGTGGGTGGGTCCCAATCGGGAACCGTCCGCGTATGGGATCGGGCCAACGGCGCATGCACAGCCACGTTTGGGGCGGCAACGTCCATGGTCACGGCGCTCGCGTACGCGGCCACCCCCGGCGGAACGAGGGTTGCGATCGGACGTGAAGACGGTTCGCTGAGCGTGTGGTCCCCGTCGACGTCTGCGTCGCACGACGTGGTGCGCAGCGATCAGGTCACGGTCAAACACGTGGACTTGGTCCAGTTCTCGGCGGACCGGTCTGGGCTCACGTCGAGGTGTGATGACGGGACTGTGTTTACGTGGGCGATCCCGTTTGGTGCGGAGGGTGCAGACGGGACGCACTGTACACGCTGTCAGCAGGAGGGGGGCGTAGAGGGTGCTCCCCTCCCACACTTGCTGTCGCAGTCCGACCCTGAAGATGCCGTCGACAGTCTCTTCCACACGGGCTATCGGGTCCGAAAGGATGGCTGGCTCGTCAATGGCGAACGTCGGCTGATATGGATGGCGCCGTCGCAGCGACCGCGCGGAAAGGATGCGCTGTATGCGTTCGAGAGTGGGTTAATAGTGCTGTGGACACCAGGTGCCTCGCTCCTTTTCCTCAAATGGGTGGATGAGTAAAGCGCAAATGATGATGCAGAAAAACATGTGTAATCGTATATCAAAGCGTGTAAGATCAAATGACTTGTCCTGTTGATGAATTCATTATAAAATCTACGACGAATGGAGTCGAAAGGACCTCGGAAAGCGATGGAATATACGTCATTACAACATGCCGTGTCATGCAACAATTCATGTGACACAGTCGCCCAAAAACATGCTCACCAATGCATTATTACAAGAGTCCGAGTCGCCGAATATGGTGACAGAGAAATGATCCATAGCATAGAAGTGTGTAAGACGCCCGCGGATCAGGAATAACATGCACATCGACACGCACGGAACGCGCACCCACGGTGTCAGTCCGCATCGGCATCGCAACGCCCTTCGTGAGTATCGCCAAATCTCCGTTTTCCGTTCTTGTTCACGCTCAGCCATGCCTCCAGCCGTCGTCCGAGCTCTCCGCCGCGTCCGCCACAGATATCACCCGTCGTCGTCAACGTCTGTTCTTGCTCCAAGGCCTTTTTCAGCGGTAACTGACCTGCCTGTTTGCGGCTCCTGAGGGCTGCCACTTTCAGCGCGGTCGATGTAGGTTCAGAAGCACCGCTTGCACTCTCCACGCACGCGTTGCCATCGTACGACGGCGGGCTTGGTACTTCAGAGCCTTCCACGGTCGACTCGACGTCCTTGAACCACTCGTCTTCGTGTTCTTCTGGTCCGAGAATACTGTCGACGAGTCCTTCTTCCCATCCATCCCACTCCACACAACGGTGTGCGAGGCGCAGTCTGGCGCCAATAGCTTCGTAGTGGAGCCACTCTTTGGCCGTCGCCGCTTGGGAATTGTTTTTTGGCGATTTGGAGAGGGCCATCGAGGTAACCACCTCGTGGAATAGCTTGCAAGTAAACGGACTCGTTTGAACAAACGCTGGAAGGTGAGCGCATGCCCACAGCGGTCGCGTAGTCGTCGATTCCCAATCGATGATACACGTCTGTGCGAACAAGAGGGTCAGCCGTGCGGCATTAAACAAGACACAGTGACCCACAATCTGAGTAGGGTCATGTTCGTCCACAAACAAGTTTTCCAAGTTTAGATCATGGCAATCAAGACCGAACTCTTCCGGACTCGGGGCGTCGGCATGACCCCCTAGACGGTCCATGACGCGCATCCAGCGACTCATCTCTTTGCGTACGGTCTGTTCGCGGCGCATGATATGCGCGACGAGAAAAGTGCTCCGTTGCATGCGGCGGTAATCCCTGTACATGACATCTCCGGGGCCTTCCCACTCTTCCTCGCTCTCTTGGGCATCCCATTCATCAGACTCATCACTCTGATCATCCGGAACAGCATCCAGGTGGTGATGTCTGGAGGACCTGATCTCGTCCGGATCAAGATGGAGGCGATGAGGGGCAGACTTGCCCTCGCTTTCCCGCTTTACACCCGCGATCTCCCGCTGGACACAGGATTCGAGATAGGCACGCGTCGAGGACCACGGACCGCGATTGATCTCCGACGGATGGGCGAGGTCACCGCGACCGGAACCAAAGAACGGCCACGAAACGATGGGGCCAACGTGCACCGAAGCGGAAGCTGCGCGCGCGAGATCTCGGGCCGAATGGGTGATGGTCGGGGTACTGCCTGATGTGGAGGTAGAAAGATGCCTGAACGGGACATGGGTTGCGGTCGGTGTCGAAGAAGTAGAGGAAGCTACGGGTGATGAGGCTGAACGCGGGGAGGAAGAAAAATGGAGAGAACCAATATGTGAGAAACGCTGCCCAAAGAGAGGTATTATAATGGATGCTACATTTTTGAACAAAAGTCTGAGTTGATCATTGGACATGGTGTGATACACTCTGCCGAGTGGGATTCCGGATGCCTGGAAGAGGTAAGACGGGAGGATGACAAGGGATGGATTACAAACCTTGGACATAAGGATATACTCGCCGCCGAGGCGGTTGTAGGGGTTTGAGTCGTAGTAGTAAACGTCCGGGACAGGTATGCGGGTCTTTTCGCGTAGGTATTGCATTGTGGCCACCTCGGATTGTGTCTTGAGGCGAGGCATGAACCGACGGGCAACACGAGCGACGAGCTGCCGCGTGTCAACAAGGGTGACGAGATAAGCCTGATAAGCAGAGAACGTAAGCGTGATGAATGTATAGCACAGGCGCCACCAACCTTGTGAAAAGTGCCTGATGGCCGGGGGGTGAGGCGCGACGCGGATATGGGAAAAATGGAGGGACTTGCCTGAGCTCAGAAACGTGATCTGGCCGACCTCGCAGTGGGTCTTTTCGCGTACGATGTCCTTGAGGACCCTGCGGTCGACCTGGAAGGGCTGCGCGTCGTGAAGAGCAGCATCAGCCTTTGCCTCGCGTCTGCGATCGGCGTGTTCTACGTCCCAGTCCCACTGGATGGGGGTGTAGGGTTGTGTAGGCGCCAGTGGGAGGGGTACCGCGCCATGGGGAAGGGCGGCCGGGGCACTGGGGGCACGGTGACCGTTGAGGGCCATGAGGGCGGCGGTGAGGTGGGCAACGTGGGCGTGGGCGTCGTTCGGGGTGTGTCTGGGACTGTGTGGGACGATGAGGAGGAGCGTTGACAAACGTTTGAAAGCAAACGTATCTGCAGCACGTCATCCGGCAATAAAGACTGTTTGGCTTTATTTAGCCCAATATTAACAGGCTTGACCGGTACTGGCACGGGCATAGTAGCAGCAGCGTGTCGGATGTGGTGGTCGGGTTGGATGGCCTTGTCAGACCCATCCTGTTTATATACCGTTTGGACCCAGGGTTCGTGCATCTCCACCTTTGCGCCGCATGGTCTTTGCACAACCTTGTCTAGGGTGTGAAGTCGTGGCGGTATTCACTGCATTAGCCTATCCGCTTACAAACTAGGCGATCGTGCTTACCGACCCGCCAGCCAAGCACCTCCTTCAGCGCATCTCGTTGAAGCTGTACTCAAAAAGTCAAATGCTTCGATCTGCAGGCTAATCTTGTATTCTCTGCGGCGCTAGTGCGCGCTTCATCGCCCGGAACACCTCTCTCCGTGCATAAAAATATGAATACACATGTCAGCAACAAAAAATATATACACGGCTAGAAACAAAATCGAACCAATCAAGGCGACCGCCCATAGCTCGGATCCACGCAAACCACCTCGTCCACCCGCTTCTTCAACCACTCCAGCACATCCTGCCCCACAGAGACACAGTCGTACAGCTCGATATACCGCAGTTTGATCGGCGCCACCCCATGTACCATCGTAGCGCTGCCCGTCTCCGGATTACGCGCCTCGACAAGCTGCACAAGCTTGCCAATCCCATCCGGATGCGTATGACAGCTCTTCATCGTCACCGACTTGAGATTAGGGCAGATCCACTGCCCCTGTTCCTCCTCCGGCGTGCCTAGCGTTGCCAGGAACGGCTCCAAGGGCGTTCCTCCAACGCTTAGCGAGTGAAGGTGGTTCATCTCCCCCAGGAAATTCCACGCAATTACAATCCCCCCAGGACCGTAGTAGAGTGCCGAGCTATTCGCGCTTCCGTACGACACAGACAACTGCGTCACTGGCGGATTGTTGGACCGTTGAAGCAGATTCGTAATCACATCTTCAATCGGTTCTCGCGCCTCGATGTCCAGGTTGAGCGTGTCCAATGCCGGCAGGACCAGCGCGTCCGTCAACGTCGCCATGTGATAGTGGCCCCCGAACGTTAGCTCATGCAGCTTCGGTAGTGATGTCGTGTGCAGCGGAAGTATGGCAGGCACGACGACCGCAAAGTGCAGCGTAAGCGACTCCAAATTCGGATTACTCGATATGATGTGCAAAATGCGATCCAGTGGTAGATGGTTGGCAGGCAGCGAGCGAAGGTTCAGCGAACGCAAGTTCGTCTTGAAGATGGGCGACGACCACTTGAAGGGTACATGATGTAGCATAAGTGACTCCAGTTGACTCAACGTCAACGGTGTCGTCGGTGTCATGCATGGGAGCCATGCCCACTCGGTGGCATAGATTGTCTCTGCACACGAAATCTCAAACTCCCTCAACATCGGGGCGTCCCCTATACCACACATGTGAATCGTACATAACCCCTGAGAAACGCATGACGCGTACCGTTGATCGATTTCAGCGCAGATATCGAGGAAAACTGCTTATCGAACCGGAACACGAACCGTTGCCACCGGTGCATCTGCTCGATCAAGTAAAAGATCACAATGTGCCCCCAATGCGTGTTGCGTTGCGTCTGCGGGCTGCTTCGTGAGGGCGGTGGAGGCGGAGATGCACCCCAGCCGTCGTGATGCGAAGGTGATTGTGGCACGATGATCGGCGTTTGCGCAGGGGGTAAAATGATAGCCGCACTAGGCGGAGGATGCGGTAGGATATAATGCGCCGGAGGGCTGGGTGGGGGTGGGATCCAGGGCGTTGGAGATGACGCACGAGCTCGATTAGATGGTTCCGTCGAACACCCGTTCACCCGCAGGTAAATCTCGATATCAAGCGGGACCTTGTCGCCGGACCGTTCGAGCCAAAGTCGGACGGTGTCTGGAGATGCGCTCTGGCTCGTCACGAGTCGTATCTAGGAAGAGAGATCAGGATATGAAATAAAAGGGGAACGGGTACAGCATATGCAGCCGATGCGAAACAGGGCGCGGTAAAATGAGTAGGTTCAAAGGGTATGTGCCGCAAGGCGTTTCGAAAACACAGGGTGGAGCGAAAAACACGTTTCATCGATAAACACATTCAAGCGCCAATATAGATGTCGGGGACATAGCCGCATCCAGACCCGATACGTGGTTGAGAAAGCGAATTGCTCACCTTGGACCACAGTCTAGGTATTGATAGAGCGAGCCTGCGCCATAGGACGCAGACAGAAGCAAGAATCCAAGCACAGCAAGGGTGGTTGTCAAAGTTGAACATAAAGATATGGCGGAGAAGTTCGTGGGGTAGCCGTCGTATGGGGGAGATGTACGCGAGCGTGTGCTTTACTTTTTCCTCCAGTGCGTGCTGCTCGCATTGCATCTCCCGAATGGCGCGCCTCCTCTCGGCGACGATCTGCGCGAGGGCATCTTCTGCGGAAGATATTCGTTCGGATAACCGCGAGAGCTCCTGACGTTGAGCTTGAAGAATTCCTGTGGCCTCGCAGATGCTTGACTCGGTTGGAGGTTCTGGATAGTCAAGCGTGTCCATCCCGGGTGTCGCTGTCGAGGAGGAAGAGGATAAACAATACCGCACAGCCTGAAGTGGATGCCATGGGAGTATATTTATTGAACACGCGTGCGCTACCAAGTTCGTACTTCGCCCGCATGCACGGAGGAAATTGTTGGTACGGCTCAGCTTCGACGTGCAGGTAATTACAGGACCTCTATGGTACAATCCGGACGATGTCATGGAAACAGCACAGGTCAGGTATGTCACTTCTTTCCAGCCTCTATGGCGTCTCCGTTCTTGCATGCAATGATTTTTATCCGTGGCGCCGACACCATCTCGTTCGACTCCATCTTAAACGACGGGTTCTTGACGATGAACGTCCAAACGTCGTCGCAGAGGCGATACGTGTGCAAGTGGCCCTGTAGACGCTCCACACATCAGCGAAAATAACAGCCCACACGACCGACGATGTACTTTGAGCGTCGTCTTGTTCTTCACCTGCTTGACCATCGTGTCTGCGAGGGACTTGTCAAACTAGACCATCGTTCGTCAGCGTGCTTCGTCGTGCGGTGGGATGCCACATGCAGAACCTGCTGCAAAACCTTCATCGCCAGCTGTGGCGTGATGGCGCCGCTAGTAATGAGCTCGTCCAGCGAGTCGGTGAGAGCCATGCCAATACTACAAGGTCATCATAGAACGCCGTCCTGCCACCAAGAAAAATGTGGGACATACGATGAACCTCTGTAGAATTCATAGTATGCGGTGGCCATGACTGGACCTTCCAACGCGAGGTTTGGCGACACTCTGAGTCAGCCCGTGACGCGTGATTGTCACGTAATCACCCTATTATAATCTCAAATATGGTCTAACAATAAAGGTGAGATGGCCGAGCGGTCTAAGGCGCCAGACTAAGGATCAGGTCATTTGATGACCCAGTATATCTGGTCCGAAAGGGCGTGGGTTCGAATCCCACTCTCATCACGAGTTTTTATTTCTGGAGATGATTTTCATTTATTTCCTCCTCGGGTTCGGAATATTCAGTGTTATCTACTAATTGTGATCATAAGCAACCTCCAAGGGTGGCGTTCGTACCGTGGCGTGATTTACTTTCACTACGCACGTTCGAGGTTAGAATCTCTCACACCCTCGCATGCATTCTCGCCCGCCCACGAGCGGAACAGACGGACGTGGATGGGAAACCTAGACAGACGACATATGGTATCTCGCTATTGCTTGGGCGTTATCCGAAGATGAGATGGGCAAACGTGAACGGACGCGGGCAAGCGCGCGGGCGGACGGACGAGCAAATAGCCAGGCGGCGTAGAGTACGTTGCTTTTGTTCACAGGCAAGCCTCACGGCGAGCAGACGCGGACGGACTCGGACGGACGGGACGGACAGACAGGTGGGGCGGATAGGGATGGACAGACGGGCGGATATTTTGCTTGCTCGCTGCTAACCCCCTCACCGGGCACCCCTGGACATGACTGTGATCATCAGCGTCATGTTCTGATCGGCGACTCGGGCGCTCAGGTTTCGCATGGAACCCGACTGATGGATGGGACAATCCCAAGCCGACGTGATCGCGATCGAGAATCGTCGAAACATTGATCCATAAGCTGTGGCCAAGTAACGACGTGCAAGGCGGACCAAATTTCGGAAACAATAGCATGGCCGATTCATGCTTTTCGAAATGCTGTGGCGGTCGCTTCCCCCCGCTGGTGCGATCCTGCGATTGTGCCTCGATTCGGAGGCTTGTGGGGACAGAGTGGGCTGCGGGACTGAAGACCAAACCCCCAGCCCAACTATATGAGCTTCTTGAACTTCGTGTGTCAGGGTATCCGGCCATTAACTGTTTGCATGATCTTACGGTCGTGCCTCAATTCGACGACGACGAACGTGCGATCAACGTGAATTGTGTCACAGTGGGCAATCAGAAGGTCCCTAACCCCAAGCCCAATAATTGGACTTCGTCTATCGGGAATGACGTTCCTCTTCCATATTATCTCGAATAGAACTCCGATCGTGCAGAAAAAGTAACCAGATGATTGTAACAATTGATTGGATCATTTAGTGTACTAAAAACGTTGTGATGAGAGTGGGATTCGAACCCACGCCCTTTCGGACCAGATATACTTGGTCATCAAATGACCTGATCCTTAGTCTGGCGCCTTAGACCGCTCGGCCATCTCACCAGTGCTATAGGCAGCGTTTTGCACATTATGAACCTTGGCTTTGTTTACCCAGTAATATGTCACGATCGCCTGTGATGATAAACGAAGCGGATATGTACGATCGGTCAACCAAAACCTTTCTACTTACGTTACCGGGTGGTCTTCAAGTACTGCTGCCTTGGAATGATCTTAGTATGTAACTACCGAGCATCCCGGCTCCGCAGTCCTCTCCCATGCACCCACCTACACCAACACAACGGATCATGCCTTAGTGCCTGGTGTC
>JBBPUI010000232.1:0-24741 GCA_038094615.1 Heimioporus aff. retisporus | reverse complement strand
CGCATCTATTCCGACGGAGCACTAAGCGTACCAAAAATATGAATGTAGATACCAAGCGATTGACCGGACTAGATACGACGCCTCTTTCCACTGCGTTCGACATAAGTCTGTATTGTAGTTATTTTAAATCTTGGTTCCATTGCCGGCATCATGAGACGATCCATCTCTATGTGCAGTTCTGGAACCGATCCAGCTATCGTAGAACCGGTCCCATTGCTGCTACTGGCAAATTCTGGTGCCCAGGTCATAAACGTCAAAAGTGATGTAGAGATCCGACAGAAAAAACACACCTTCCGGGTATCGAACAAACTGAAGGCGAGGTCCATCACCAAAAAGCGCATCGTGCAACCTGTCAGCATCCTCTGCACTGAGCCCAGATATGCCCTTATCTCTGTCGCGCACAATGACCCCTGGCCAATTGAGGATTATGTATCCCTTCTTGTGCAGGTCTCCTTGAAGGGTGGACCATGGGAGACGATCTCTAGGTAGCGAAAACCCGATTTGACCTGTATGAACAGCACCCGGCCCACGTAATGTATATTTCATTCGCGGAGGTTGGCTCACGAAGCATTTCAACGAGTCTTTCTTTGATTTTATCCACCTTTCTGCACTTTTTCAGGTCTCCTTTCAACGTGGAATGAAACACGGAAGTCGGGAATTCTGCTGAATTGACATGCCTGCTGCATCACGATGAAGAACGTGGTGTTGGGTATTTGGGAATACCCACGCATTCGCATGTTCAGTGCGCTCCGAGTACTCTGAGAGTGAGTTACGTGTAGCCAGAGGCACACCAGAAGGGATGAAATCGAGAGGAAGATGGAGGCCGTCTAAAGCGGCAAGATCAACCTGAAACAGATAAATTAATCAGACCACTTGGACGATTTGTAGAACTATACCAATTGGTGCAGGCGCGCTTCGTATATGCGCTGGCGCTCCTTTTGCGAGAACGAGTGGTTGGGAAGGATGGATTGTAGGTACATTTTACCGTACATAGTATCAAGAAAACTTGGAGCAGCGACATGTTGCAAGGGGATCACAGAATCTGTCTCGTCCTGTGGCGGGAGTGCGTAGGGACTAAATGACTTTGAGGGCAGCAAGCGAGTACTGGCTGTAAAAGACATACAAGATGAATTCGGGTGGGTGACACTAGGGTGTACATCAGATGTGACACAAACAAGATAAGCGAACGAACCATAGGTGATTTCCACAGATATAGCTTCTCGTCGTAGGTAAAAGAAGCCACCGAATTTCCGGAAGGAGAGAAATGGACTTGGGTTACGACCGTTCCATGTTGCAGAGGCTGTTCGATGGGATGGTTGGTAGTGGCGTCCCAAAAACGAACGGTCTGATCTTCTGAGGTGCTTGCAAGGATCGACCTATCTGGGGAAAGAGACAGAGAATTTATGAAGTCCGTGTGCCCTGTCCATCGCCCTCCGATCCGTTCTCCTGTTTGTAAATCCCAACAGCCAATCTCTTCGCCCAGCGACCCGAAGAGCCTGTCACCATCACGTGACCACACGACGTTGGTCCACGGCTCAACGCCTTGCAATCCACCGCGTACGAGTTTACCACTCTCAACGTCGTACACTAGAACATCATCAAAGGTTTGACATACTAGTTTGCTTCCATCCGGAGAGAATGCCATATGTTTAATCGACCATCCGGCTTCGATCGTTTGTTCGATTGGCCATTTAGTATTACCTTCGGAAACACGATGGATGGACACCGTCGTGTCGCCGACCGCGGCCAGTCGGCCGTCTTGCGAGAGAGCAATAGCTGGGTCTTCGTCGGGGTGAGTCCATTGTGTGAGAAGTGTACCTGTTTCAACGTCCCACACTTTGATCCCCCCTCCCCACTCGCTGCTGCTGATAATCATGCCATCCCGGGCCACAGCAAGGTCCATCACTCTGTCCTTGTGCTGCATGGATGGCCCCACTTTTTTTCCGTCTTCCAGATTCCAGATCCTCGCAGTCTTGTCATCATGGCAGACGGCAATGTGCCTTTCGTCAGGGAAGTACGCGAACGCATTCAAGCCCAGATCTAGCATTTCCACGACCAGAAGTGGCTGAAGCTCGTAGCATCTGCGAAGTGCTGCGCTTGACATGAGAATATATAGCAGTAGGCAACCTTGACGCGGGTGGTGGATGCAAGGCGAGACGTTGGGATTGATATCAACCTTCACAGTATATATCCTGCGGGTGCAGTCGGTTGCAGTGCAACATCATTTTCTTTAGCGCCCAATAAAACCTACGCATCACGGCCTCTTCCAAGTTTCATCATTTCTTGTGGTGTCAACACCTCCCTCTGTCCTCGGATGCAGAATGCTTCCATATTTCAAAGACGCGTGCAAGAGCTGGGTGACTTCCGTACGTGGCGTGACGAAGTAATTGTCGGCGTTTTTTTTGCACGCACTGCTCATACGCATCCTCTTGATCCCCGTGCACCATTACCATCAATCGCGCAGCTTTAACATATCACTTCCAAGTTACAACAGTGTGCACGATATGTCAAGTTACCTCTCGCGGAGTGCATATAGCCTGTCGTCGTTTTCACAGTCACCCCTACCCATCCCTTGCACCTGAGATCTACAAAAAGGAATTCTTCCGTTAATTGATATCATCTAAACGAAACACAATCCTTTGCGTTCCTACAGACCGCGACCAAAGTTTTGTCTACTCGAAACATCATCTTCAAACGTCTTCCTCACGAGCCGCAATCGACACCATCAACGGTAACTGTGCCCCAAGTTCCGATTCACCCTCGACGATCGGAGTCATCATGATGGAAGTTCCAGGGCGAATCTTTTCCGCCCGTTCCGTCATCGCCAGTTCGAACTTGCCGAAAATCTCGACGAGAAACGCTTGGATCTCGATGACACTGTTATTTTTGAAACTGAGTCGATAACGCATGGTTGCCAAGGCATCGAGATGACGTACGCAAATCGCCAACCCAGGCAAGCTCGGGGACCGCTGAGGAATGTCATCCTGTCGCGTATGGAAGGTGAGATTCAGATGTGGAAAATAGATATCATCCCAAAACTGCCTCACAGGTTTGAATATACTCCGATCGGAACCGATTTCCTTCGACCTGCCACGCCGCTCAACCAGCGATCGGGGTTAAACTCGTTCGCATCTTCGCCCCACAATTGTTTGTTGCTGTTGAGTGGCAAATAAGTCGTGGTTTATATGTTACAGATGCAACACACCGATTGTAGGCAGCGATCGACACGATAATCTCTGTCCCTTTCGGGACGACTACCTCGCTGATCGATTTCCCAGACTTCGTGATGATCGGGCGAGAAAGTGGAAGGATGTCATCAAAACCAGCAACACGCTGAATACGAGGGCCAACTGGGCGGTACCGGAGTCCTTCCTTGTCGCGAGTAAAACCAGGAAGCGTACGAACGCGAAAGATAAAGTACCTTGATCACTGCCGCCAAGTAGGGCATAGCTTCCAAGTCGGCGATTGTAAATTGAGTATCGCCTCGTGCATGGATGGCAGTCTCTCTCTCTCGGATCTCGCTACGCAGTCTCGACTGTACCTTTGGGTGTCGCGCAAGCTCGAAAATAAACCAGTTGAGAGTGTTTGCCGAAGTGGCATGTCCCGCGAACAAAATCGTGCTGATGCTCGATAGGCGAAGATCGAAACGGCCTTAGATATGGTACGTACCGCATCTGAGCTATGACCTCCTCTTCCGACAACTTGTTCTTTGCTTCTGCGTCCATGTTGGCATTGACTGAAACGGGGTCGGTGGACTAAATGCGCATTGAAAATCAAACTTACTAAGCATGCTAAGGATGTCCTGACTTCCCTTGCCTGCCCTCAGACTGTCGACCTTCTCGCGCACCAATTTCTTTGCTACCTCTGTGGTCACCCGTACTGCCTCGCGCGCCCGCCGAAGACGAGGATTCGTCCCATTCTCAACCATCCAGTCGCGTATCCATATGGGAATGTACTTGGACGCCGCCTGAGTGACGAGCATTTTTGCCGAGGGACGACCGACGAGGTCATGTCTGAAAACATCGAAATGTTGTGTTACGTTGCAGGAAAGGGAGAACGAAATAGGTCTGACAGCATATTTCTATACACCTTTACCAAAGGGTGTGCATCATCTTTGAGCGCGGCGAATTCAACATCAAATGCAGCTGATGAAAATTCTAGATAAAGATTACTGTTAAGTGAAGTGAAGATCTACCTTGTCCGATTGAATCCAACGTGGCGCGAGAAACCCAGCTGGCGACATTTAACACAATTTTTTGGTCTGTATTGTGTCCAAGGATTTCCATCCATTGCGCGCACATCTGCATTTCAAGGTGGCATGAGTGAAGATGATCAATGCTGATATGTAAGAACATACCGCCTCAGCATAACTTTTAAAAATGCCCAAAAAGGCTCTAGATTCTGGACCTCCAAATCCAGGTAGGAGGATGTTTCGGTGCCTTTTATGAATTTCTTCGTCTGTCATGGGTCAGCTTTAAACAATGAAACACGCTGTACAAAATACCTTCCGCCCAAATGACACCTTTACCACTCGTTAATCTAATGACTACACGATGGTTGGGATGCTTTAGATATCGGTAGGGCGCAATATTAAATATTCGTTGGAGTGCTTTCGGATCGGCGACCAGAAGTTGATTCCCCTAGGTTCCTACAAGTCAGATACCGGGACTACTCGGGACTGATCAAACATACTCCAAATGGACCTTTGAAATGAACGATGTCTCCATAGAGGTTTTGCCATTCCAGGTCGGTTTGACCAACGGAGCGTTGAAATAATTCAAGAAAGTTGCCTGGGCAAGGTCGACAAAGGGTCACAAGGAGCAGAGACAGGACATACCAAGGAGGAAGGAAGATGACACGGGGCCCCGGATATCGGACAGAGATGATCGATTAATGCATCTAAACACCACTGTGGCGAAGAGAAGCAAAAAAACTGTCAGCCCCACCTCTAGGCATCCAGGCATCATGAGGGAATAAAGTCTGAGGTGGGAGAGAATACGGAACAAATGAGGGCTTATAAAACACGCACATAGGGCAAGGAAGGCCCCTTCCAATGGCCCCGAACTGGCTGAAACCCGGGATCATGTATCAGGGGAGATAAGGGTCTGCCTTGTGGTTGCGCTCGAAAAACTTCCATTCCCAGATTTGATAATGGGTTGATGGTTTCCCTTATAGGGTCAGGATACAACGGTGCGGGGAATTGCGAAAGAGCACTTTTCTTCGGGTTTTTAGCGGTACCGGAATTTCCATTCGACTCTACGTCAAAACCATGTTCCTGTGCTCCCCCTGCGCAGGGATAACTGTGGTTTACAGGCTTTCGACATTTCGTCGTTGCACTCAGATCTACAAAAGCGGGTCACATACACATCCATCACCTCGACGGGATGAACGTATGCACACACCGTAAACAAGATTCCTTCGAGACCCTGTCGAGTGTTCATGTCGTCGGCTTCTCTCCGTCTCTTTTCGTTTCTGCCTTGCGTTCCGCTGTTAGCCATCCGACCAGCATCTTGTCATTTGTGGGGCGGCTTCTCCATCCCGCCTGTCCCGTCTAACGGCTCCCGTTTGGGCTTCGTGTTGGCTAACAAACATGTCTCGAGCCACTCGCGCATGCGCTCGGGGTCGCTTTCTCGAGTTGAATTTCTGTACGTCGAAGGAGGCGGCGATACGCGGCCCCATCGCTGAGATGTTATCGTGTCGATAAGGCGGGTGAATCGGTAGAAGGCGCCACCGCACCTCTGATGTGACCTGAAGCTGATGCTCCTCTCTGTTCTTCGTTTGCAAAATCGCCCGGCCGGCCGAGTACGTACTTGATATGTAGGACTGATCCGAGTCAAACAGGGCAACGGCGCCAAGTACGTGTCGGTGATCCCCGTGGTGCTGCTCCATCGGACGGACGTCTCCAAGCAGGTATGGGGTCGACTCGGGTGTGGTTTGGTCATGACCGGCGCGATGATACGAGAGAGAAACGGACCCTCGCTAGTTTCATTTGGATCGCGGGTGCGAGTTGGAATCGGCCGAGCACAGGCCGAGCCGGTCACCGAAGCGTAAATTTGAGCGGAGATAAATTTTTGATAGATGCCATCTTCTCTGCGCGGAGCAAGCCAAGAATCGTCATCAATTCATCGCCCCCCTGGGGATTGACAATATAATGTGGGTGTGTGGAATTGACGTTGATCCGGCAGAGCATGCTTTGTGGAAGTTTCAGATAGTATACGCGTCTACTAGGACATGAATGCGTAATCTGAGGTGTCGTGGACAGCTTCCTTCTAGGACTAAAAAGACAGCTATCCGAGGGCCAGTCAGAAGCGGTGCTCTCCGTTCAACAAACTCAATCAGCTACTCATTATAGGAGCTAGGTATGCTGCTACAAACTATACTGTATAGGTCAACTAGTTAACAACTACAGCGAAAAAATGATAGCGAAAACACAAGAGATATCTACAGAATAGAGATGTACTATTGTGAACGTATCTGAATCGGAAGGAGATCATGAAAAAACAAGAAAGAAAAGAAAGAAAGAAAAAAAAGACGGAAATCCGCTTCTTGAATCTGCGAACATAATACTTTTCGGTCGTCAAAAGGCAGCAGGCGTATCCGTCCGAGCAAGCCACATCCGAGTCCACGATAACCTCCTCATACTGCCTGTCCGATCGGCACATCTGTCCACGCCTCCCACCACGCCACACGGCGTCGCTCCTTCCCAAACCCACGCAAAAGCTCGAGGACGCGCCACACGTCGGCCCAGTCGCTCCCAAGTCCCAGACTCACGCGGACGACGCCCAACTCGCGCCCAACGCGGGCCTCGAGCGCTCGGAGCGTTGCTCCGTCTGACAGGCATTCCATCACGTCTTGGATGCCGAGGAGCGCTGCGGCGCCCCCTGGGTTGCACACGCACCCGGTGCGCAGCGAGATGTTGTGCATCGTTGCCACATGTTCAATGAAGCTGTTCGGAAGAAGGTCGCCGGTGGGCTGTTCGAAGGGGATTACTGACCGTAAGCACGATTCCCGACGAGTCCGAAATCACACGCACGGAGAGAATGACAAATGAAACAGTTGACCCACTGTCCGATTGTTCGCCGATGGATTTTAATCGTCGAGAGGGCATTCTAGAAAGAATGCGGACAACAGGTGTGCTATTTGTGTCGTGGCGCAGCTCGGCCATCGAGGATGTCAAGAAATGCATCAGACACGACAGACGGAGCGGAAGGAACGGCAGGTAAGTAGAGAGGAATCGCAGTCCGACGGAGACCGCAGATAGGGTGAGATAGTTGATTGTTCCATCCTGCGCATATCGTCAGAAAATCAGAAGACTCGGGGCGATATGTATGCTGATACCTCGAATTGTTCGTGCGGCTTTGTTGCCCTCGTCATCACCTTTCCGGGAACCTGTACAACATTCACCGTCCCACCCGCAAACCATGGTCGCTCCAGTATCGCCAAAAAGCTCTCTTTTACGACGAGTGCTCCCACGCCGGTGGGGTATCCGAACATTTTGTAAAAGCTAACGGCCATTGCATCGACAGGGGTTTCACTCAGCGAGATCACAGAGGTTGGCGCCAAGGCAGCTGCGTCCATTAAAGTGTAGTATCCAAGGGAGGAAGCAAACTTGAGGATCGAGAGAGGGTTTTTGGTGTTGGATATGTTTGATTGACCGGTTAGCGCGAAGAGTGACGGCGAGGAAGAAGAGTTCGAGCAGTGACTTCGAAGTATATCCTATGGGGAGTTAGATTCGACGGAGAGTGGCGCATATATGCACGTGAGATGGCACACGAAGGAGGAGAATGTCTATCTCACCTTGGCAAGTGAAGGTTCGAAACCTCCCGTGGAAGTGGAAGGGATATAATGTACATGGCTGCCTCGTCGCATTGCAAACTCACGAATGCCATGCACGCTGTTGTGCGAGTCGGAACCGAGCACAAAGGATCCATTTTCTTGGAAAGGAAATGCTTCTCCAACAAGTTTGAGTGCCCCTGTGGCATTTGCGGTGAAGATGACGGTATAGCCCCTGGGCGCCTGGAAGTATGAAAGAACCGCATCTCTGGCTTCTTCTGCACATTCCGAGGATAATCTCGAGCTATCGGATGTGATGAGATAGCATATATTGTGGGAGAGCGAACGGCTTGCCTGTTGCTGACCGAGTGAGTGTTACCCATGATGTTTTGTGTCAGAAAATCGGTGTGAACGCGGACGAGGCTTTCGGGATGCTGAGCACCCCCCATATAGTCGACATAGGTTTCGCCTGCGCGGTCGAGTCTTGATAGGTCAGATTTCCGAAGATGGTCTATGATCCAGGTACTTTGATATTCCGGGTATGCTTGTAAGAAAGCTGAGTAAGCGACGGTGGCTTGTTCGCCGAGTGACTTCAACTGTGCCTGAAAGATATACGCCGACAGAGATGGCCGGAGGGAAGAGGGCATGTGGGATACATGCGGGTGCGGAAGGGGCGGGGCGATGGCATAGGAGTAGAAATTGCCATTGTCACGGTGGTGAGGGTGTGCTTTCTCGTAGAGGGTTTCGTTGGAAGAGATGGATTTCACCAGGGAAGGGCGGGATCTGTGAGATTTTAGCATGACACGGGAGACGGGGGGAGGGGAAGAAGCAGGGATGAGATTAATTTGTCGCTGGTCATCCCGGGCAGAAATGCAGGAGTACTTGTTGCCCATGACGAGGCCAAGGAGTGGGTACCGCTGGGGCGTCGTCGGCGGTACCAGGACCGCACGCGTTTATAGGGACGGCAACGAGGTCCGAGAGTAATCCTTTTGAAAACACATCGCCATGTTTCATCTTGGTGAGAACGGCAGCGTCGGTTGGCAACATCAGCACATACGTACAATGACCAATCTCTGACCAGGTCCGTCTTCGCATCATGGCATTGCCCATGCAGGAGCCACCGGACTCGTATCCATCGCAGCAATAAATGTGTCAGCATTCCAGATCTTACCCCGTCGGACGCACTGGCTGTCAAGAACCGGAAAGACATCCTGATCAGGCCACGAAACCGCAACGAATGGACGGCGGGAAATAAACCGTTCCCAGCCGCTGACATACCCCGCCCGCCACAAGGGTGCTTATTGGTCGAGACGGGCACAGCTAACATCACACCAGTACATATGTGCTGACATGGCACTGCTACTACTTACCGTCACGCGGCATCAGAGCGGCGCTTCCAGTGGACATGAACCTTCGACCTGAGAATAGCTCGTTACCTCCGTGTGATTACCGTCCATTAAATCGGGAAGCAAAAACCTAAAAGACATCTCTAAGCGCAGCGAGCATTTGGACTGAAAAGAAAAGAACCGGCACAGGGCTTGTCCAATCAACAACAGCGCCAAGAAATCTTGCCCCGAAAACACCGTCCCCACTGTGTACAGGTACCAGATGGCGTGCATGTGGTGGGAGGTATTATTCATGACACCGGAAACAACAAAACAGCCACGGACCTGTTCCTGTCTCGAGAATGTAACTTGAACACATAAGCCAGCGCCCTGCCATGTTATATACCTGACAGACAGAGGCAACCTGTTCGATGTCGATACTTCTTGGCGACTTGATACATTGCCTCTTTGCTCAAACTCGGCAACATCGACTCAAGTCGGCCAACCGAGGTTATCTCAGAATGACCGGTTCATCTTCAAGCGGACAAAAGACGTTGGCCATCAATGTTACCCACCTACAAAAAGCAAACAGTTTGATCCACCGCTAATAAAAGCCATTTCCTTTGAGCACAGAGCTGCAAGGAATAGAACGCAGCACATGCTACCCTTTTCTTTTTTTTTCAGCAGGCGCCACTCGGCACAGGATGTCAGGAATTAAAATAAACGGCACAGCCACTACAACCCATCTCTCGTTCCAAAATATCGGCCATCAAGGAGAGCTGCAATCGGGCCTGTCGTTTGCTTTATGTTAGTCTGCTTTGACCTCATTTTTTTACTACGATTGATTCATGTTCTTTGCTGGCAGTTTCTTTCCAAACGACAGTTCGTCCTGGCGAACCTTTACAAATACAGGCTTGAATCGCGCGAGCGACTGCCACTCACCACACTCTCATCGCGCGACCAGTTTAGACACGTCCTCTCTCGTTTTATCACTGCCCTGATGGCTGGAACCCTCTCTCAACGCCAGCCCTCTCAAATCGTCAGCCCTATATCCCAAAAGGGCGGTCTCAAAAAGGTTCCCCCATATTGGTACCCATACACCACCATGGCGAAGGAACGTTGGATTGGAAGGGAAATATTGGAGATTGTTTCCACAGAGTTCAGAGACCGCAGCATGGAGTATTATGTGTGTATGCCGTCATACCCTTTGCCATCTATTTGATCTTAATAGATATCCCTCCATTTAGAGGTACGCCCTCGAGTCAGGTGTCACAACAATCAACGGCATAGCCGCAAAGCCGGACACGGTGGTCAAGAACGGGGACCGTATCGAGTGAGTGTATGCCCCATCAAGCGGTGAATGTCCATGATCGATTTGCATCATTCAAGGAACGTCGTGCATCGACATGAACCTCCTGTCACTGCCACGCCTGTAAAGATCGTACAGCACGATACAGCACGAGGGTTCATCGTGATCGATAAACCTGGTAGCATTGTGCGTCACCATTTACCTCCATCCGGTTAAATTTCACCCGGGTTCACAGCCTGTACACCCGACGGGCAGGTACTGGCGGCACAGTCTTGTTCAAATGCTCGAGCACGAGTTCGGCTACGATAAAGTGTACAGTAGGTCTCTTTTCCCGTCTTGACCCAGCAGTTTTCATTGAGCCTTCCTCACGTAGCAATCAATAGATTAGATAGACTGACATCTGGCCTCATGATTTTACCCCTTAATTCAGATCTTGCCCGCTCGCTCACGAGTGAATTCGTGAGTGGATCTGTCAGGAAAGAGTACGTTGCGAGATGTAAAGGAGAGTTTCCCGCGTACGTTTCACCAATTATGTCATTTGTGTTCATCTTTAATGTACTGATTTTCAGGGAGGAAGTCGTTTGTGAGGAACCATTATTGACAGTCGACAGACAGATGGGACTCAACATCGTACATCCGGAAGGAAAGGTGAGGCTCATTGTCGCGCGCTAACTTCTATTTTCGACGATGGCTTGTGCTTACATTACTCAGCCAGCTAAAACTATCTTTCGTAGGCTCCACTATGACGTTAATACTAACACGAGTGTTCTCCGCTGTAAGCGTTTGTTCATACTCTACCCTCCGATAAATTCAAGTTCTCCGCCGCTTAGGCCGTCCGTTTACGGGTCGCTGTGAGCATGTTCTATTGTTCTCCTTCCTTTCTTGACGTATCCTTTGTTGACTTTCCTGCTTGCTACATTCGGCGGACTTCTCCCTTATCACCATGTCATAAATCACTAAGCACATCAAATCAGGGTTCACCTCCAATTCCTCGGACATGCCATCGCTAATGACCCAGTGTACTCAGAAGAACGAATTTGGGTGAGTCCCTGCGGGCTTCGCGGTCGCCCTGCCGAATACCCTACATCCCTTTCTTCTTCCCATTTCGGTTAAATTACTTTCATTTTGGTCTTCCTTTCCGAACTTGCCAACTTGAGAATGTACTCATGCTCGCTTTCGTACCCAGGGTCCGAACCTGGGGAAGCATGGTATCGATGTCATACCTAGCGTTGAACGCTTTGCACCCGCACCACCAGGCCACCTTAAGAGTGACGTTAGCCCAGAATCATTGGTCACCAATTCCAAACTAGGTGACGGTCAGAATGCAACCCTGGACAGGGATAACAACACGTGCCCCCAGGGAAAGAAATTGCTTCCCAGAGAAACAGGGCATGACATTGGAATGGGGTCTCCCGTCCCCTTGTCTGCCGAGGCCGTCCAGATAATCACACGCCTGAGAAATATGAAGGTTCGGTTTACGTTCACCATATGCTGTTTTCTCTTTGTTTTCTCCTTATACGGGGGAGGCGGAGACCTCGCCCGCTATTTTTATCTTCATCAAAGAGACGGGTACTTACGTCTTTTACTTGGTCGTATTCTAGGACGAGGATGAGGACTGGAGTCGGTGGCGTGACGTCGTATTTCGAGCCAAAGGCGCGCTAGCACCGAAATACATCCGACGGCCACCACTGCCCCCACAAAACAAGCGAAAGAGGGGCGGAAAGAACCCCTTAGATATCACTCCTGTGGAGAATGACGTGTTCCGCGAACCGGCGGACTTCACAATCCCCGCCCCGAATGAGCCAGCGCAGCTCTCTCTCGAAGAAGCCGCCTTACGCATACCGTCGTTTGGTGCACCCGAGCCCGAGGCAGATCCGGCGACGGGCACGTTGTACTGTCCTGAATGCTATCTACCGCTGCAACCGGACCCAAAACCGGAGAAACTGTACATATTTTTACATGCGCTGAAGTATGAGCTGAGTTTGGGGAGTTTTGAGACGGAGATGCCGGAGTGGGCTAAGGAGGGGTGGGAGTGGGAGGAGTGAGCGAGGTTTGTGATTGCATTGGGTCAATAGATGCCAAGCCACTCACACTGGATTATACTTGATCCATTCACTTACTAACATTTTGTGTCGGTCCGGTTTGGAATCATCGCGGGTGTAATTAGTAGGTCAACGAACCCGCACTTGTTCTTCCGTCACTCGTTCGTAACTTCACCCACAAATGCTCCACCCTCCTCCTTTTCACTTCAAAAAAACCAAAAACATGTCCCGCGATTTTCACGATCGCAAACATACTCGCCGTCATTGTCTTCGCGACGTTTCACACATAAAACTGATGGACATACTCAAGTCCCTACGATACCGCAGGTTACGCAGAGACGTTGCTCATCGATCTTCTTCAACGCACTCACGCAGCCTCCCTGTACCCACGGTTGACCACGATTTCTTATCACCCATACATCACCCTTCATCCGACCCATTTTCGTCTCCGTCCATCTTACGCTACCGCTCGGATGCTGATGTGTCCAGCATCCTGAGTGCGACGGTGGAGGATTGCTCATCCGGCATGAGCGCCTCGAGCTCGAGTCCCGATAGGATTCTCCCTGACGCGGATAGGGGCCTTTCTTTCTTTCCGCACTCTGCCCCTCCGTTCCCGGCGTCGCCCTCAGTATTCCGGCTGCGCTCTGCGCAGACTGGAGACTATCTGGTCGAACGACTGGAACAACACCTGAGTCAACTGCATCTTGGGGATATCACGCAGCCCGATCCTGATGCTGTTTTGCCCTTGCAGCAAGCCTCTGTACCTATGGTAGTGTCGCCGCAAAAGGTCATCGAATTATCGACATCGTCGACATTCGAGAGGACCACACAAAAAATGCCTCTACACGACCAAAACCAAAACATCGTCCCGACGATCCTTATCACGTCCGTCGACGCCAAGCAGGGCAAGCCTTTGCCCCTCTCAGACCAGCGGACGTCTAGAACGCCGCTTGGTCCGTCTAACCTCGTCAACCATACTCAACCTACTAACCTTTCGTATACTAAACCTCGGTCCGAATCGTTACCCCACGAGGACCCGTTTACCCAGACCGATCCGCGGTACGCCGTCCACCTCGCCGACCTCTCGTTTCACCTCCCGTCGTTCCCCTTCACCTCCTTCCCTTCTTCCGAGCGTCCGAACACGCACCTCGACCGGTCGTACGCGCCCGAGACGCCGACGCCGATGCACTGCGATCACTCTGGCGACTGCGGCGGCGAGCTGTGGGAGGTGTTGCATCCCCCGCTGGTGGCGGGTCCGTTTACGCTGCCGCCGTTCACGCTACCGTCGTTGAGCGCGGGCCTGTTCGAGGACCAATTTTGAGTTTGGGGTCGGTCGTACTACCCGTGCGCTCTTGCTATTCATGTGAATCTTGTCGTTCTCCCTCGTGTCAAAATCAGGTCCAGCCTTAAACCTTCCTCCTGCGAAGCGTGACGAGAAATGGGGCCCTGTCGTGGTGGTGCCCCAGTAAGGTGCTCGGTTATGGGTGCCCACCGTTGGTGGTTAAACAGTCGTCGCGTGTCACTTCATAGTTCGTACGGTAGCTTTCAATCTCAGAGTTGATTCGGGAGTTTTTCGTCTCGTGTCATCTCCTCGTGGCACGAATCATGGCCTTATTTCGCGAAGATCGTCTCCAAAGCACGCCAGCGATACGACCATTGCCCACCCACTTGAGCATGGATCCCATCGACGACCCGAATCAAGATCCGAATAACCCTCCTTGCGTTATGTAATAAAGAATAGCTAGACTGGCGCGACAAACAGCACCGGCGGATGTTAAAACATCGCCCCGGGGCTTCCAAGAAACTCTCTGTCTTGCTCCATGCGTAGCCGCTTTACGTGCTCATTTAGATAAAACAAGAAAGGACTGACTTCGAGCCGTTTTCCGAGTCAGTGTCGCAGATGGTGACCTCGGCTGTGATGTCACGGCGAGTTGGCGCGACAGCTGTCTAACCCGCTGAAGCGTGCATCGTGATGTACGCTGCCTCCGAGTTATCTTTATCCTCGTTACCCCAGGGGGCTGACGGTTTCCGAAGACTAGTTGCAGACATGAAATATTCGCACCACTGGCCGCATGATAACCGAACGAAGGCGGTCCGACCGAGGCGAAATGGTCCGAGCCGTCGACTCACTACATCAGCCCCGTTGCCTCATGTTTTCGCTCCTGTTGGACATTTTGAAATCAATCTCGAATGGAAATGTCTCTTCGGGAGTGTCGACCGTTTCAAGAAGTCGTTGGGGCCAAAGTTTTGTTCCATCGTGACTTTCGTGCTACATGCCAACTTCGTTGCTTAACGCATTCTAGGGGAGGACCAACTTTTACTCTCCGACCCGAAGGCAACCCAACGGATATGCAACGGCGTACCGTGTTATTATTTGAAGCATCCCAGCCACTGTACAGTTATCAGACTGACCTAGCTCACTATTCTCCTGATATGAGCGCATCCACTAATTTTTCGTTAGCTGCCTTCGATGTCTAATTTAACTCAATCACAGATTGTTCTCACTCGTTGGTGATGATCTATATGGACGAGCTATCAGTTCTTTGGACCATCTCATTCGATACGACTGACGGTGATACACAGCTAGTTCACAATGGCCGACTTCGAGCCAATGTCATATTCTATGACCGTGCTCAAGGTGCATCCTATGTATTCTCCTGTTCGTCGGGGTTCTAAGAATTGACAAGACCAGGAACTCATGCGGTACCGTCCAGTTGGACCGCGCATCCCACGTCGCTGGTTTCGACGACATGCTTCCGCTCTCCGGACAAGTCACCACGGAGTCTGGAAGAAGTTGATGGGATCTTGTCCCGCAAGGAACAAATGTGTGTCGATTGCCGGCTACAATCGGCATGTCATCACGTCTCACCGCAAACATGACTTATGACTGCGGTCTATTATTAGAAATAAAGAACTATGGGGAGAGGATGCAGGGCTGCTCAACCCTGAACACTGGTTGAGCGTTGTAGCGAACAAAAAAAGAAATCGGTGTCAGTTGGCGTATATTCAAGCATGCCCCATTTACGACATATCTGTTCGTCTCAACACCATCCACTTAATATGACAGGATGTTGTCATTCTTCAGTGGTGCCCGGTCACGCGTGGGATGGCGTTTTGCGTATGAAAACTTTGCTTATCAATGGCATAAAGATGCCCAGACCAGCCAATGCGATGACGGTGCCTTGGATGGCCTACGTTCTAGATGTGATACGCCCAGTCAAGTGGCGTGTGCTTCCCAGACATGTTGTGGTAGACGGCACGTATATTAATACTGACCAACTCAAACAAGACGATTCTTGCCAAACTGCACCTGTACATATGGTGCATGGCCTATGTCAAACACGACTGAAGCCGAGGCAGTTATGGGTATTTGGTAATGTGTTTTGAAAGCACGGTTTCAATAATACTTGACCAATCATCAATTTGTCTGTAGTATCTGCCGGAACGTCACCTATGCGATCGTCACTCCTGGTTTATTCCCGATCCCATCCTGTAATGTTAACGCCAATATTACATCTGGTACGAGCCGCGTTGCGACGGATGACGAAGTCCGGTATGTACGCTGGAACCATCGCTTCGCACCTCATCGTGTGTGTCAGGTTCAGCTGCCTCGACTAACCGACGGTCGTTGCGGCCGCAAAGCACGAGACATTCCCGTCAGTATGGGTCAACCGGTTTGACAGCAGCTATATGGGTTACATGCCGATCCTCGACACACGTTTACCTGCATCTACCGAAGGGCACCCCTACGGAGATCCCAACGTTCCGTACTTCCAGTGGGGCCCCCGTTCTCCATTCACCACGTTTGGTCACAGAACTTACAGATGTCACTCTGGGGAGTTGTACTGCACGTGTGGCACCCTAAGCCTATCAGCACTTCCCTTCCGCGATTGGGATGGCTTCGTTATGTCTCAATCGGCGTGGACGCCTAGTCCGCGTGTGCGCAGACGTATCACCCGGACCCGTCGTGGGCGTATCTTGCTGCGCGGGGCTATACCAAAACGGGTGGGGCGTTAGTCAGAGACAAGCTGTGGCCACGCGTGACACCCTATGCGGCGGCGCCGTTCCGGATTTCGGATGTACCATTTTCAAACTCGGCATACTTGGAGCAGTTGCAGTGTGAGCTCTTGGGGTATCCATTGATGTTTCCGGTGTGATAGGTATAATCGTTCCACATCATATCAGGTGGATGAGCTGGGAAGACAAAGGGGCTGGATATCGATCCGTTTACCACTATCGTCCGAGGACGTGTGTTTTAGATAGCAGCTCATCTTGGTCAGCCATCAAAGCTTGCTCTTCGTCGACAGTTTGTTAGTGAGATATTATCCATCAGCAGTATAATCTCTGCCCGACCTGGCGAGTGATTAATTCGTATTCTAGGATATATGCGTACAGACACTTTGGATGTCTAGCCGGTGGTGCTCGAATGATTATCAGGAAGAACTCCACGCGGACCGACATATGGCACTCACCTGTGTCATTTCAATCCACTTCTTTCTGATCGTCCTCGTTGGCTCCCCGGCGCTCCGATTGTCGATTCGACACCAATGTTAGCAATTAAATAAAGACACCTGAAGAAGCACAACAAGAGAAAACTCGAATCCCGGCGTATGTGGGGCAGCGATCGCAACTTGTAGGTCGGAATTGGCTGCTTCCCTGCCATATAAAACCAGGACCCTGGTCGGTTGAAGACGGGTTTGGAGATGACCGTGGAAACTATCATACACAACAAGCTCGCATCGTGTTCGGCTCCCCGCTCGCATTTCGCACAGTCCCATCATCCAGGGACTCGCCTGCGCTCATCCACCTCTTAGCTTTATAGCGACTGTATTCCGCAATGGAAAGTCTCTGGGAGAGGATCAAACACCCTCGGCCCCGCGTCTCTAGCAACAACGTCTTCCTAGCGCCGTCCCACGGCACCACTACTCAACCTGGCTCCATCTCTCGTTTCCTTGGCCCACGGCCGAGGTATGCCCAGGATACCACTGGCATACTATATCCTCCTGATATTGCCGATAGGACCACTAGCCCTGTGTTTGCTCAGGATTCCAACTCTACACAACCTAGCCTGTTTGTGAACGACATAAGCGTTCGGTCCACTCAAATCCGCGGATCCGCTGGTAGCGCCTCCCCGACACCTGCTCGACCCGTAGCTGCCGAAGGGTTACACACCACACAATTGCACGGTTCTGCCAATGTTCCCCACAGTCGACTGGGCATCATCTCGGGGACGCAGCGGAGGCGTGTCCAGGGGGCCGCCTCACTTACTCCTGGGGTTGTCGATAGAGCCACTAGTCATATACCTCCAGAGGGATCTAGTTCCCCGCAACCTCACATACTTCCGAATGTCAAGCCCACTCGATCCTGTGATCTCAACAATATTGCTTCCTTGACTGTTATTAGTCCTACACCTGTCCACGTGTCCCGCAATATACAAGTGGGACGACCTAGTGCAACTGCTGGTGATCCAATTGACCTGTCTGCTCAACTCCTGAATATGTCTCTGGAGTGTTCTCCATCTCCCAATATGCCCACTGCCCAAATTAGATCTGTTGCTGGTGACTCTGGTTCACAGCCAAGCTGTGCAAATCAGTTACCTAACACTGTTAGCACACCCATTCTTATGAAACTCAAGGACTGATCTTCAGCTTGTTGAGCAGTCTATGTCACAGGGAGCTGCCTGTCCAGAGGAATCTGGACTCATGCAACATGGTATGGTTGGTAATTATTTGTGCCTTCTTTCTGCTGATAGCATTGAAGACCATACTACTCAAACTCAGCCTGTTGATGTACCAGGTTAGCATTTGTATTTCTGTTCTCAAAACCTCACTAACATGACAGAGCAAGGGGCTGCCAATATTTCTCATATCATGCAAGACACTGACAAAAACCTCTTGGAGAAATTTGGTTGATTTAGAATCCTGATTATTGGTAGGGCAAATGCTGGAAAGACAACCATCCTTCAAAAAATCTGCAATTCCACAGAAGGCCCTGAGATCTATGATTATAATGGGCATAAGGTGATAATGTTCATTAGATTGTATTCAGATGCTTTGTCTTGATTGATGTACATATGCTCAGGTTGATTACACAATTGAAGGCTCAAGAGAGGTAGGCTGTTGCATATAGTATATGAAATGAAGTCATGGTTTCACCTGGTACATATAGCATGGAATGCATGATATCAACTATGAATTGGTTTTCAAGAGCAATCCAAAGTTTGTCTTCCATGACTCTCCTGGATTTGAGGCTGGACATGGAGGGGAACTTCAACAAATGAAAGACTTTCTTGCCAAGTGGTCTGACAGTAACCATCTCAAACAGCAAATTCATGCCATATGGTGAGAAGGGCTAGTTTTGTTTTAATTGTGTATTGATAGATGGAGGTATTGCATACCCATGGATGAATTCCATCGTGCCATTACAGCTGCAGAGGAAAGCTTTTTTGGTGAATGTGACACTAGAAATGGTAAGAAGAGTATTCTAAGGGGTACCTACACATGTATTTGTGCTGATGACCTGCTTCATAGTTCCAGTTGTGGTGGTGTTCACCAAATTTGATGCCCTTATGGCACAGGTATTTCAACATGAGTACATGTACTTGCTTGAGGATGAAAGGCAGGAAAGACTAGAGATTGCTGCCCAAGAGATGTTTCAGAAAAGAAACATTTGGGGAGATCTATGCAAGATGTCATTTCCACCTAAAGCATCAGTACAACTACAAGGTGACTACAGGCCAGTGATTTCTAGGATATGGAATGTGACATCTTTCAGATATGGACACAAGTGATCTGGGATGCAAGAGTCTACTGGAAGCAACAGCAGCTGCATTAGACAACAAAACATTGCAGATGTTGTTGGTATTGTTACACTTGGTCTGGGTAGGAACGAGCGTAGGCTCAAAGAACTAGAACGTAGGGTCAAGGGTTCGAGGTGTCAACAGAGTACTTGCCCTATAGGGTCAAGGGTTCTCCCTGCTAGGATGTATAGCAGGTGGTTCGAGTGTAAGTCTGTCTACCGAAGAGGTAGCAGCGAGTTACGATGAGGGGACGAAGGGGAACGAGGTAAGATTGAGCAGAACTAAGCTAGGGTACAAGGAACGAAGTACTAGAGCTTATATACCGCGCAATGGAAAGTCATAGAAGGTCATGGAATAACTATGACTAAGCGAAGAACATTTGAAAGGAAGAAAGAAGTAAAGATAATGAGATAAGGGTGTGCGACAAACACGTTGTATGTTCTAGAGCACTCTATCGAAGTGAAAACATCGGGTAAGGCTGACGATAGTAAGCAGCAATGAATAAGGAGAAAAGAATAGGGGCGAATCGTAACAGGTATCAGCACAAGAAAAAAACCTATTGCTTTGCATCAAATATGCAATTGAATAGTAAGTCAAATCATTATAATAAAATATACCTATGGAATGATATATCTAGTGTTTTGGAAGAATATATTGCTTTTAGGATGACCAGCAAACAAGATCTGAATGTAATGAAGGGAATTGCAAGTTGGTTTCCACATACACAGGTATGATTATGTGATTGCATTCATTGAAGTAGGAGGATAAATGGATATATTGCATAGGTCAGATTTTGCCAAATTTAACTTAAATACCACTAAATGTAGAAGTGCATTCTGTAGGAGGTAAGTAGGCTAATGTGCAGCAGAAGTTTGTATTTTCTTATGGCCCTTTTTCTTCTGTTCCTTCATCCATAGTTTGTAAGTGATCCAATATGTGATAGAAATATTTATTTTTCTCATGGCCCTTCATCTGTTGTTTTTCCCTTTACATACAGTTTGTGAGTGGTCTGATGTGAATCAGGAATCTCCATTTTTTCATTGTAGTTTTCCTGTTGGTTCCATTCATAGTTTGTAAGTTGTCAGGTATGGATTAGAAACCTTTATTATCCTCATGGGTCTTTTTCTGCTGCTGTGCCATTCTTAGGGAGTAAGTGGTCCAATACATATGTAACAAAAATCTCCATGTTCTCATGGCCCTTTTTCTGCTCTTGTTTCATCCATAGGAAGTAAGTTATTTGATGGCACCAGAATTGCCATTTTCTCAGTCCTTTTCTACTGTTGTCCCATTTATAGGGAGTAGGTGGCCTGATGTTCACAAGAATCTCCATTTTTCTCATGGACCTTTTTGTTTGTTCTACTCATAGGAAGTAAGTGGCTTGATGTGCATCAGAAATCTCCATTTTCTTATGTTGGTATTTTTGCTGCTGTTTCATTAATAGGGAGTAAGTATTCTGATGTACATTGGAAACTCTATTTTTCTCATGGCCTTTTTCTTGTTGCTGTTCCATTCATAGGAAGTAAGTGGTCTGATGCCCATCAAAAATCTCAATTCTTCTCATGACCCTTTTTCTGCTGCCTTCCCATTCATAGTTTGTAAGTGGTCTGATATGCATTAGGAATTATCATGTTTCTTACCACCTTTTTTCTGCTGCCCTTCCATTCATAGTTTGTAAGTGGGCTAATGTGCATCATGAATCTCCATGTTGCTTACATATGGGCCTTTTCCTGCTGCTCTTCCATTCATAGCTTGTAGGTGGTCTGTTGTGCATTACAAATCTCCATTTTTCTCATGACACCATTTCTGTTGCTCTTCCATTCATAGACAGTAAGTGGTCTGATATACACCAGAAATCTTCATGCCTCTCACAGCCCCTTTGTCACTGCTTCTCCATTCATAGAGAGTGGGTGGTCTGATATCTATCAAAAATCTCCATTTTTAATGGCCCTTTTTTGCTGCTGTTTGATTCATAGGCAGTGAGTGGTCTGATGTTCATCACCAACCCTCATTTATTTCATGGCCCTTTTTTTACTATTCTCCTATTCATGGAGAGTAGGTGGTTTGATGTCCACCAGAAATCCCCATTTTCTCATGGCCTTTTTTCCATCATGGTCCTGTCCATAGGGAGTAAGTGGTCTAATACCCACCAAAAATCTTCATCATGGCCCCTTTTCATTGTTCTCCCATTTATAGAATGTAAGTTGTCTGAGGTGGATTAAAATTCTCTGTTTTTCTCATAGCCTCCTTTCTGCTGTTGTTCCATTCATAGGGAGTAAGTAGTCTGAAGTGGAGCAAAAATCACTGTTTTTCTCACAACACTTTTTCTGCTGCTGTTTTGTTTATAGGAAGTAAGTGATCTAATGTTCAATGGAAATCTCCATTTTTCTCATGACCTTTTGTTTTATTGCCACTCCATGCATAGTTTGTAAGTAATTTGATGTGCATTAGAAACATTCAATCTCTCAGGACCCTTTATTTGTTACTCATATCCATATATAGTTTGTAAGTGAGCTCATGTACACCACAAATCCCCATTTCTCATAGCCTTTTCTGCTGCTTTTGCATTCATAGAGGGTGAGTAGTTTGATGTTCATCAAAAATATCCATCTTTCTCATGGTCCCTTTTCTGCTGCTATTCTATTCATAGAAAGTAAGTGGTTTGATGTCTGTCATAAATCTCCTTTTTTATGGCCATTTTCTGCTGCTGTTCCATTTATAGTTTGTAGGTGGCCTGATATTTATGAGAAATCACCAATTTTCTCATGACTTTTTTTTCTTCTGCTCTTCCATTCATAGGGAGTAAGCAGTCTGATGTGCATTAGAAACCACCAATTTTCTCATAGCCCTTTTTCTGCTGCTCTTTCTTTCATAGAGAGTAAGTGGCTTGATGTGTTGGAAACATTTATTTTTCTAATGGCTCTTTTCCTGTTGCTGCTCCATCCATAGTCTGTAAGTGATCCATTGTGCATTGTACATGTCCATTTTTCTCATGTTTCTTTTATTTTCATTCTTGTAATCCTAGTCTGTGAGCAATCTGATGTACAACAGAGGTCTCCAATCTTTTATTTATACCCCCTTTTCTATTCCTCTTCCATTTACAGCAAGTAAGTGGTCTTACCATCCATAATCAGTAAGTGCTCTATGATATTAATATAATAAACTCTCATCTCATTACTATATTCTTATCTACAAGAATCATATGCAGTCCTTAATCTTGTCTTGTTGTTTCAAACCAATGATTCCATCTTTCAACCCACAATGTATGACAATATCTACATACATATATACATAGTTGGTAAGCTTTTCTTCAATTTTCTGATATTCTTATTATGTCACATTTCATTTAGGATGTAAGCAAATATTCTGCAACATATCTTTCAATTCTCACATTTTCATATTATTTACCTTTAGCAAGTTAGTGTTTTCTTTAAATCTGTTTGTAACACTCTATTTATCCTTATATGTTAGACAGTTGGTATTCTTTTTCATTTATAAACTAAAATAGCTAATATTATCCAGGTGTTGTATACTGAGTACTCCCAGCAGGTTTCAACTTCAATACAATTAGTTTGCATTTTGCTCAGCCCATTCTTTTATATGTAGATTATACCATATACCATACACAACTCTCATGTGAGATATTTTATCATATGATGATCATTCATTAACTAAAGAAAACTATATTTTTCAGGTTCCATCAAAGTGGAAGGCATGGAAAAACATCCTTCAACAGGGGATAGGCAAGTTGTACAAATTGATCATTGAGTAATACTTATATTTTTCTAGATCTTCTACTTGTTCTTCAATACTCCTTTTTCCTTGTCCAGGCCAAGCACCCTGATCCATTCAACCTGGCTGTAGAAAAATATCACACATCTGGCATATCCCTACAGGTGGCTAAAGAGCTTAAAGGTCTCTATGGCTGTTATTTTGCTGCAAATAAGGAGACAAGGAGGGAACTTATCATGAATGTGATCAACCATCATCCAATTTGTGGGTTGTCAAATACATCAGTATTTCTGTGCTGAGCTTGCTTTGCAGCCTAGCACACCATTCCATGCCTAAAAAAATACTTTCTGCCCTTTCTTATCTTCAATTTGTATTTTAAAGTTATAATACTGAAAGTTTCACTTGTGAAGCATTTTATACTGTGTGATTGTCAATATGTATGGTGTAGAGATACAGAAGTGTGTTGCTCAGGGCTGCTGGCAGCATGATGAGAGGTGTGATGAGTTTGTCCTGGAAGGGATCCTAGAAGGCAGAGGAATGAGAGAGAGTAAAAGGAGTGCCTTTCCAACTGTGATGATGGCAAAGACAATAATGATGGCAATACAAAGTACAGAATATGAGGTACAAGTCAATAGCTGTAGATGGAGTGTTTTTGGAGCAGGCAATGTGATGTGATCAAGTCTACATAGTTCAAACACATCACATTTCTCTTCAAGGGATAAGGTACAGGAAGTTGATATGGCTGAAAATAGGGCAATAAATTTACCTAAGTAAAAGTGAGGGAGTACTAACTGGCAGCTATGCATATTAATGCAGTAATCAGGTTTAGGTGCATTAAAAATGATGCCATCTGCTTCTGTTATCTTCAGGTTGGGCATGATAACAAATGATTTTGAAGACTTCATGTTATGGCAGGGATGCATCAGAGAAACATGAAGGCATTGACACTTATCAGTATATGAAGTTCTCAGATGAACATTGCATATTGCCAAAAAGCTTGGGAACTGAATTTTCTAAGCATCCAAGTGTTCAAGTGTCCAAGCACACTAGTACTGCCACACATTGATGTGGAGGTTGAATTATGCCACTAATTAACTGTCACAACCACACTACATGCAACAGCCACAACATATTCCAGCATCCAACCTAACTTTGCTGAAAAGTGTCATGACATCATACTTTTCAGCAAAGTTAGACACTTTAGGAATTGCCACTCCCATCAGTTAGCACTAGCACCTTGAATAAAAAAGCATCTCAACTTCTAATACTCATATCTACCATATGTAACACTTGGCCAACAGCATAATTCAACCTCCACATCAATATGCAGCAGTGTACCTCAGACACTTCCAGGTGTCCTCCATATTGCACCAGTTGCATGTGACTTGAGCATATGAGATAATATTAAGACCATGAGATACTCTTCTAGAGCACAATCACATTCGTCTTTGATGCAGTCTCCTCTGCAGAAACTCAACAGTTAGGATACGATCTACTCCAGAATAGTGGATCTATTGTTACAGTTCTTCCACCTTCCATTCAAGAAGTAGAAGGGAATGGAAAGAAGATCTTGCGTAGTTTCTGTAATCTGCACCTCCCTGGGAACAGAGACCTCGGCAAGGCGCTGGCAATACATTTGCCGAGACTGATAGAAGAAGGGGAGTGCGTCCAAGAGAGACTGTGACGAGGTAGGCCATGGGTCACAAAGCGGACTTTCCTCACTGTTATGCCTTGCAGCGGACCACCGCCACCTCTACCCGCCTG
>JBBPUI010000231.1:0-28193 GCA_038094615.1 Heimioporus aff. retisporus | reverse complement strand
CCAGCTGCCTTAGTAGTATATATATGCAGCTGGAATATATAGTATGGTTAAGGAATTCCTACTTGGGTTTTTGTTGTGACCAGTCTTGCTCTAGTCCCTCATTCTAAGGGAATGATATGGCTTACTCCATTGTCCCCCACTACTTAATCCTAGATAAAAAGGAAGGCTTGATTGTTTCTGTTATGAGAGCATTAAAACTCGAGTAGTCTAACTACCTGACCCTGAACATTTGAAACCTAAGCCCCTGGCTGGGACCTCTCAACCCCTGGACTTGTCCCTGACTACATCAGGGCCTCATAATTCCCTTTAGCTAGTTAATCTAGGCGAAACCTTTATGCTCTTGATTCCTTGACTTGTGTAGATGATGCTTAGGAAGTGTTTGCTTGTCCCTACACAGGTCAAGTGTAACGATGAGACCAAGGATGAGTAAATTAGGACTGATGTTTATTTGGCTAAATTTGAGAGGATCTACTTATAATTGAGACTAAGGACAGAAAGTTGCTGTGTTATGATTTGGTGATATTGTTTTGTTGTGATTATTGCTTACTATGATTGGGGTAATAATTTAGTTGAATATGCTGTGCTAGAGGAATAATTGTGATGGCAGATTTGTTTTGATAGTGGAATTATTGTGAGACACTTTCACAAAGGAAGATGATTCCTTTTGGATAAGTTTTTTTGGATGATGGTATTGGTAATTGAATGGGATATGTAGGGACTAGTAGATGGGATGAAGCTATTGTTTGTATACTCTGATTAGGATGTTGCTCTGGCAGGATTTTGTAGTGATCTCTCTGATGATATTAGATATGTACATGATTACATGAGTATTAGATTTACAAACTACATATGAATGTTTGGACAAGCTGGGGATAAGGTATGGATGTTGATGTGTATAAGGAAGGGTAAGGGATTGTGGGAGATGGAATTGATGAGCCAAGGCTCTTACAGATTTTGACTATTAGCCTAAGTAAAATTACACAGATGTTGATTGTAAGGGGAAGTAAAATTATATAGATGTTGACTATAAGCAGAAAATTGGCAGCATGAGATAGGTTATGAGACTACCTAGGTAATACTAGGTAACAATTTAAGCCCTACCCTAGGGTTTATACATTTTTTCAATAGCGATATATGATAGATTGTGGACTTCCTAAGGGTATTTGAAAGTTAATATGACAAGATATATGGGATATTATATGATAGCTTGTATGAATGTGGCCTTCCTGGGATTGCCAGATATGTACACAGATGAATTGTACAGCCACACGCTCGCCAGTATTGGAGTGGCCGTCCTGGGACGGCCACCTATGGGGCAGGACATGGTGCACAGCCACATCTCGGGCTATGTGGACATGGGCGTCCCGGGACGGCCACTATGCTGTAGCACACATTATGCAGCTACATATAATGGAATATATAAATGTATATAAATGTATAATATTATAGGGTGGGCTATGGTAATGTGGGGTTGGTGGGGCCGGGATTATGGACAGACAGGACATTTGACGGCGACATGAGGAGCCATGTATGGTTGCCGTCCTGGGACGGCCACACCAGGAAAACATGTAGCAATGTTAGTATGTTAGCAATTAATGTTAGCATGTTAGCAATTAATGTTAGCATGTTAGCAATTAATGTTAGCATGTTAGCAATTAATGTTAGCATGTTAGCAATTAATGTTGGCATGTTAGCAATTAATGTTGGCATGTTAGCAATTAATGTTAACATCTTATAACATCTTATAGCATTTCGTCCGAAACACGTCGTGAACCCGGGCTTGAGAAGTCGTGATGTCGTTGACCACTTCTACCGTTTCAAATCGACGGAATGGGTGAGCTCGATCTTGAGCGACTCCGAGACAAGGCTGATCGATGACACCGTGTGGCTTTGTTCGACTGGGATTTGACGCAACGCTGACAGGACTTGAAGGTTTAACATGGCATTCCCCATCGATCTTTGTTGTCTCCGTTCGGAACGCTGATGCATCGATGGCCGTCCTAGGACGGCCACCAGCGCAACAGTATGCCAGGTCACCTGACCTGTATGCGCGCTGCGTGAGTGGCCGTCCCGAGACGGTCGACGTGGTCACATGACCTACGTGCGCGCTGTGTGAGTGGCCGTCCCAGGACGGCCAGATCGTATATTTTTACCGTCGACGATTTATATCATTAGTGTAATTATACTACAATCTATCTGGGTGGTGTGTGCGCGGCCGTCCCGAGACGGCCAGATCGTGTATCGAATAGTGACGACAATTTTTGTAGCTACTTACGAACGCTGCCCCGAGCGTGAGAATTTGCACTCTCTTCCACATTTTCATGCCATCTCAAACCTTTACGTCGGCGCTTCTCATCCTCGGCGAGGGCGATGGCCTGCCGTGGACCACATCTCCGTGGCAGGCCATCACGAAAGTCTACGGTCCACCATGGGCCACCAATCCCAACACCGGTCCCGACGACATTTCTACCCACAACCCCGAGTGGACCGTCAAAACGGCTCAAGCCGTCAAGACGTTTGCGGAGAACGTGTGGGCAAAAGACCCGAACGAACAAGACTTGTATATTGTTACGCGCCAGGCCGATAACGATACTGTCGGACGCACAGCGTGGAAAACCTGGGTCGCTGCAGGTCTCAAAAAATGGTCCCTCAACAAGACCTTCGACGAGGTATTCGCATCTGTTAATCGTTCGCCATACGACGTCATGGCCATCCATCGTACACGCAAGGTATGTTGTTTTCTTATTAAATGTCTCTACTAATTCGATAACGCCGATAGTTACTGGTACTCGAAGACTGTCAACTTGGCGATGCCAAGGTATCTCTTGCGCACAGGCTCCTTGGGGACCACATCAGGAAATTTTTGAGGCACTGATATTCCTAGGTAGATATGATCATCCAAACATTATTATGATACATTCTGATAATTATATACATCACTTTGTCTCCTTGCAATCATAATTTTAGTGAGTTTATAATTCATTATAGCTGCTGTTGAACAATTTACAAGTGATCATTTGAATCTTATTTTGATATCTGGTTGATAAAGTGAATATCATTAGAGTGGATAGAATTCCAGGTGTAGATATTCCTGGTTAGATATGATCATCCATACATAATTTTTGATACATTCAGATAATTACATACATCACTTTGTCTTTTTTAATCATAATTTTAGTAGGTGTATAATCTATTATAGTCTTTGTTGAGCAATTGACAAATAGCTCATTTGGATCTCATTTTGATGCCTCCCTAATAATGTATACTCCATCATGGTATACAAGAATCTTGATATTGATATTCCTGGCTAGTCATGACACCATATGGCAATCCAAGTCCATCAGTTGCCTATAGTGGACTCAGTTGATGTACTATTGAAAAACTACTACACTACAAAGTCCCACCACAATTAGGTAAGCAAGTGGCTGTAACCACATCAAGAATGTCACTTCTAACACAACCTTCAGGCATAGATGTAGTAGAAGATGGAATACACTAAATAAAAGTACTATAGTCTCCCAAAGAAATAATATTGTTGTAACATAACTTGAGTCCGTTCGTGAGTCCGTGCGACCGCGTCGCAGTCTGGTCACGCTCCTTCCTAATCGGGAGAGTCGCAGCTTGCTGGTGAACTTTAGCTCGTACAGCATCTATATAGGGCGTGGTAGCCAGTATGTACAATACATATATTTTAATGGCTTAGACGTCGTCGTGATGCGTCCGTGAGGGCAGGGGATGAGTCCATCGTCGTGCGATGCGCAGTGCTCGAGCTGTGGTTGTATGGCCCATGGTAAGTCCCGGCTTGTGGTCGCGTTGCTCCTGGTATGTCGCATTCTACCCTCTCGATCTCGCTAATCGTGCCTGCCCCGCAGTGGGGATACAACCTGTCCATCTGCACCCCGTCTGGGTCGCATCCGATCGCTTTAATTTGCCTTGGATCGCCTTGTATACATGGTAGGTCGATTTGGTGTCGCTGACCCTTGTAGGGCGCGATTTCGACTTCCCTCGATGGGGTGGCAGGCTCGGATGGCGTTTGAGACGCTTGGGACGCTTGTGGGACAGTTTGAGTGGTCTAGGTGCGTAGCGCGTTTGTCCCGTTCGGTTTTCGCGTGTCTGGTGGCCACTCTAGCTAGCGGTCTCGTTCCGACTCATTCCGAGCCGTATCGCGCGCCGCTCGCTGCACCATTCATTCGACACCTTTCCTCGTCGTTTACGACCCATGTCCCACTGTTTACACGATCCCGATTGACCTCGACGACTTTCACCTTGCCACACCCACCCTTTCGCCCCCTGGACCCGGATTTCGGCGATGCGCATTCGTTCCGTCGACGTGCTGTTTCTGCCGGTAGGCTGGGGACGTTCTAGGAGGCTGTTGACAGCGTCTGGTGCGACCGTTTCGCGCCCGTCGCGTCTTCTTCGACTGGCAGTGATTATGGTGAGCTCACCTCCCTTTCGCGTCCTGGCGCGATTATGATGCGTTCTAGCAGTTGCGACGCATCTTTTGGCTTCATCGTCACATCTTGGACGCTCCTATGCGTCGCCAGCACGCCCCCTTCAAGTCCAGCATCCGCGACTTTGCAAGTCGCAGATACACCCTCTCCGGCGTCTCCACTCTTGAGTGCGAGCCTCCGGGGCTCGTTCTGGCGGTTTTCGCATCCGTTGGGTAGTTCTGGAGGCAGTGGATTGTCCTTAGGTGCGTCGCTATTGATGGTGGGGCCACGCTGATGATTTTCGTCGAGCGCATTCGCATTTTCGGCCACAATCGCATCTGGTGCGACATTTGTGCTGTTCTCGGCGCTAAGCGGGCGCTCTGCTTCATCATCAACATCACCCGACTCCATCTCAACATCCTCGTCGACCTCTGCGCCTGCACTTCCATGTGTAACGCGCCCGTTTCGATTCGGCGCAGTATCGCCACTTGGTGCAACGGCAGTGGGTGCGGGCGGTTTGTATCGCCAGGCGCTTTGTCGGCGAGGTTTTCAGGTACGTCTCGTCGTTCTTCGTCGACAATTTCGGCGGGGACTTCGGCGGCGACACACCAATAACAACGTGACGACTGCGCTATTGCGGTTGTCATGCAGTTGTTGTTATCAGACGAGACGAACCTTGCGAGTTGAGCGACAGCAGTGGAAGTGGTGGGTGAGGTAAAGGCGAGAGGGCGAATGAGAGGGCAGCGATGGCAACAACTAGATGACATGGCGACCACGCTATCAAGCTAGCACCTCCTTCGTTACTGGTTGAGATGATGGTATTAGTAAGTTGGGCGACAGGCATTAGATGTAGTCAGGGCATACCGTGCGGGCGAGAGGTGGCGACGGCAGCGGCTGTACTAGCACCGTTGTTGTCGTCATTGGACGAAATGCAGTGGATCAAAGATGGGCTGTATTCCATCAATGCAAGCGTCCCCATGTTCTCTTGCGATCGCGTCGAGCCGGGATTGCATTTGTGTAGATACCAGCCTTTTCTTGTCATGAGCAATTTCCCAGCACGGAGTCACGGCTGAGATAACGCACATAGAGCTATATGTTGCACGGAAAACTGGTCTTGTTCAGTTTTGAGTTTCAAAAATTCATCGCTGGTGGCCCCTCCCGCTCCACCACCCCCAGAACTACCGGAGCCACCGCTAGATGTTACAGTTGTTCTCTCGTCGTTCACATCCTATCTTTTCGTTCACTTTTCCTCTTCGTTAGAGTGCTTCTCGCACACCTTTGTGATGGTTCTTATTTCGATGCTGCGCATCCTTTTTACTCATTCTTGCTTACTCGACGCTGACGCGTCTTTCTTACGCATTCTTGCTTACTCGACGCTGACGCGTCCTTTATTCTTTCACCTTCCAAGACATTCTACGCTTACGCGTCGTCTAGTATATAGTCCATTCGTTTACAACGATGTACTCTATTCTCGATCTGCGCAATCCAGCGTACTCTTGAGTCACCCCTAGTCTCAGTCCCTCAGTTCCTTAGTCCCCAGTCCGCCTCTGGGCGTGGTCCTTAGTCCCTTCGTCCCTTCGAGCTGAGTTGTACCTCTTCGTGAGTGTCCTGCTCGTTGGTAAGTCCTTCGACATTAGTCTTGGTCCACTCGAGGTACGCTCTGTGTAACACTAGATAGGGATATGCCGGAGCGTTAGCGTATGCCGCAACGACGGTGTCCGGCCACGCTTTGCCCTCTGCATCAGACGAGAGATGCTTGGCTGGTTCCATCGTCGTGCCCAGCGGAAGGACACGGCATTAACACGCGAGGAACCGAAGCCCCAAGTTTTTGACAAGTAACTTTTAATTGTGGAAGCGTTGAAACCTCCAGGCATTTTCCCACCAACAAGTCACGAGATGAGACCAGATGCGTATTTGCCGAGGGTTCTAGGATGACCAGTGCCCAAAGCGGATCCAAGTTCTTCAAGTGGGGCCTCTTCGCCTTTCTCGGGGGCCGAAGTAAATTCGAGCTGAGGGTCACCTAAGATCTTGTTCTGCAGAGTGGACTTTCCCCCAACAAGGTCCTTGATCGATTTCGTCAGAGGAACATATTCCACCTTCTTCTTCAACTTCTCAGCGATAATGCAGAGGAGGACGTCAGCAGCTCTGAGAGGAACATCCTTAATGGCAGCCGCGCTCTGCGGGGGAGCGACTATAGCAACAGGTCCTGAGCAGGTGTGGGCGCAGAGGAAGTAACCACGACAGGTTCCGTGTCAGTGGGTTCGGGAGCGGGCGGAACTTCATCCTCAAAAAATAATGTACTCCGCGGGCGTTCTTGGCATGACAAAGGACTACCCGTTCGCGACCAACGGCGTCGTCCTCTGCTTCATACTTGGCCTTCGATGTCCGCGTCGCCGTGCCGGTGAGAGTGGGCGATGGACCAAGTTCAATGATGTGTTCAAAACGGTATTGTGTGAACAAGAGTTCTTGTGTTTCGGTCCAACGGACTGGTGAAGTAAACTGATAGGATAACAATTCCACAAGTCTGCCAACTTTTGGCGCTGTTCGGGAGATGCCCAACTTTCTCGGTCCCATCTTTAAGGACTTTATCGAGGCGGGGTGAAGACGTTTGGTCGTAAATGAGCTGCGCGTATTCTCTGATGACAGCAAACGGTTTGGCAACCAGGTTTGGAATATGTTTTCCCATCAACATATTAGGGTTGAGCAAAGAGGACTGATCTTCTTGGACGAATCTGGCAAAAAACCATGCCTTCAACATCGCGTGGCGCAATCAAAGCAGTGAACTCACAACCCTGAAAAGCATGACGCTTGTCCAAAGATACCCAGAATGGAAGAGCACGTCGATACTAGAGAGGGGAATCGCTGCAAAACCGCGTTCAAGCCTGACATACCCCTCAGATGCCTGGAGCTCCTTGGCGCGGTCGAAAGATTTCGAAACGATATCGCCCAACATTTCCTTCACTTTTCCCGCCGAGGTCTCGGTAAGCTGTACCAACGTATAAATTACTTCACCATGCAGCACCTAGAGGAATAATACCTTTGCTATGTCGATCTTCTGAAGTTTCGAGTAAGTCAAGACATTAGTCATGGTTTGTAATGCGACTGGCTCCCCTGCACAAACATATTGTTGACCCTGTAACCAGCGTTTGAATACACATCACTAGATTCAAGTGAAGACCTCACCTCAACATTGTAGTTCGGTGCCTGTGCGCGTGGAAATAGAATCGACAACCTCGCGCAGCGCGGCATCGGTGAAAGTCTTCGAAATGAGGCTGGGATTCATGGCGCACATGGCGTAATTGGACCTGCTGAGCATCACGTTCGACGGCACGCTGCATAGTGATGCCACGATAGAACACAACGTCGACCAGAGCAGAGATGTGAAGAACATCGGCGATGGAGGCAAGGGCAGAATATTCCCCAAGCGAGTGACCTGCGAAAGCACAATCTTTCTGAACAAAACCTTTGGCGCGCATACCCTCAGACGCAGCCTTTTCGGTTACAACCGATGCGATCTGAGCAAATTGCGTGGCAAAAAGCAGGCCACTTGGATGACTGAACGTGTGCTTCGGCGTCGATGTCAGCGAAAAGGAGCATCTTGACGTCGCTATCCCTGACCATTGTATCGTAGGTCGTATCCATATAGGGTTGATGGATGGCCCGGTCTTTAACACCACCAAAGTGAATGGTCTTTTCCTTGACAATTTCAATGGTAGAGAAACCATAGACGGCGAGGATGTGAGCATCAACACGAGCGGCAGGGGAGGTATCGTATAAATCCATGCACATCCCAGGTTCCTGGGAGCCTTGGCCAATAAAGACATATAAGCCGTGGTGGCCTGTGCGACTTCTGCTATGCCATCAAGGACCTTTTCATCTCGCTGGTTGAACGTTTCCGCCTTGACAGCCATATTGCCGTCATACATGCCGTTATGGCGTATCTTCACCGCTAATGCGTCCCCTGGGAGCACCATACCGACAAACGAGAGGTCATACCTATGAAGTCATGTAAGCCCAGACTTGACCAACACCAACAGGGCAACTTACGCAATTACTCATTCCAGATTCCTTCAGCAACGATGTGCTCTACATGGCGGCGCGTGGCAGCACTTGACCACATGTCGTGGGTGATAGTTCCAGGCAGAGCAGCGAAATCAGAAAAGTACGGGTTAACATGAATGGGGTTAAAATCTCCAGATATGACTGAGTAGGCTTCGTTTGAGAGAGGAGCTGTGATTGTGGTCGTGGTGTCGCTCGACATAGTATATCCTTCGTTAGAAAGGGGCGCGAGTGACCCTCAGGAACACCGTAGCGCTGCAGGTAAGCTGCCATCGGATTACCATGGTATCCTTCCTGGTTGAGCTGAGCGGAAGTAACCCCCTTCAAACGCTTGTGCTGATCGCGCATAAACACGTCGCCGCTGACGCAAACAGTGTGGTATGACGTCTTGTCCTTGAAAGTGACCTGGGATTGTATGCGGATCGCAAGAGTCATCCCAGCCCTTGGAAGAATTATTTCATACGAAAGCCATTCCTTGGATAACTACGCCAACGGCAGCATTGTTGACTGACTGAACGACATAATCGAGTTCGTCCACCGTCTCGAATGTATTCTCGTAGTCGTAAAAGCGTCCACGGTAAGAGAAGGAAGACACAACCTCAATAATGGGCTGCCCGTCAGGGAAAACATGATCTTTGACTTGGACAACCTTGCCCGTATCTGTGTTTTCGATAGATGTAATGTGAGCGCCTGCGACACATGCATCACCAGCTTCCAAAGGTTTGGCGCCAGGAATCCAACAGAAGTCATTGGAGAGATGGACGAGCTTCAATAGGTCACCGTCAATTGCGTCGGGAAACATGGATCCCATGATAGCCTGGTCATGGGCGTTATTCTTGCCACAAAATTAGTACCCAAGAGACTAACCTGCCAATCTGTTACGATTGCAACGTTCATCCGAGCGACGTCTCCACGCGCTGTCTTGAATGCCTTGTTCTGGTTCCCAACAACGTTACAGAAGACTTCGGTATCGTTGGTTGATACGACGACTCCGGCCAATGAATGTCTCATGTACGTCGAGTTCCGGACGAGATTGATCATTACCAAACCATAATCTCCAATAGAAATCTTTGATACGACCGTTGCAACCCTCCGATACTTCGTGGATAGGCATTGAACCCGTACTCGGTTTGTGCCTGAATTGGAAGGACAGTGGGATCGCAACATCGCGGCAACCTTCGAAGAAACTGACGTCAATCAAGTGGGAAGATGCAGTATGAATGATCTCCACAAATTTGAGGTCAGACTTGTGGGCACCATAAGAACGCCCTGAACCGTAGACAGTTAGAGCAGTCGGAGAATCGCCCCCCATATTCGCGACAACACGCTGCCCACGTCGCGGAGCAAGGGCGCGACGAAGGGAGTTATCGATATACGCCCGACCTTGACATATAGTTTTCGACGTTAGAAGAGCTTTGATCCTGTTGAGTTCTGAGCCAGAAGTAGTCCCAAGCCACCCCAAAGTGTCGGGAATATCATCGCCAACTTCATACGTAACAGATATTGAAGATTCCTTGCATTCAACCTCATCGGGCATATCCACTTCTTCGGCTGCAGGAGCGAGATAGTCGACAGTAGGGACTTTGGAAACATCGCCACCGTATGAGCGTTCTAGAAGTTTCTCCACGAGTTTGGCGGTGACTCTAACCAGCAGCTCTCCAATAGGTTCGTCCTTTGTTGTCGAATCCTTGACGGCGACGGAGCCCTGCAAAATACACACGCGTTGAGGTTCCTGGTCGAATACAGCCTCGGTATCCCCAGCTGCCTACAGAGGATCCTAAGGGAACGAAGATTAGGTGTGAACGTTCGAATGTGACAGTCCTCACCTTCTTGAACCAAACCTCGAAATTGGTGTCGAGAATAGGAATGAGTGGTGCTAGTTTCTGTCCCGGGCGCTGAGAGATAGTGAGAAAATATGCACGATCCTCTGCATCGAGAAGCCGGTGAGTGGCCTCGGCATATGCGCAAAAAGCGCATCGACAAAAGCGGAGGGTGATCCAACTCTTGGAAGCCCTGCAGAATGCTTAGCTTGAGCCTGCTATCCATACTCGCGAAGGGTTCCTGAACACACCTCAGCCAATTGCCTCAACTTTCGTAAGGTGACGTCGATCCACCGCTCCTAGCGAGCGACGTACGAATCATTCGGAGTGTAACCTCTTCGTATGTCGTGTCACTAAGATCGAGTGCAACACTGCTGCCCTTCTTCCATCCGAACCATGGCTTCGCGAAATCCTTGTTCAACTTGTCGATAATCTCAACTCTGCGTTCAGCCAACCATGCGGCATGTTCTCGTTGGGTAAATGACAGTGTCATCAAATTCTTTCCAAAGTTTGACTGCACGAGCAGCAATCCTGTAGATAGGCTCGCCTAACTCCAAAGAGACTGTAAGAATACCGCCAGTTGGTTTGACATAAGTGTTTTCCCAGTCTTCACCATCAACACCTGCGAAAATATTTGGTTGTAGATGAGCTGCGCGTATTCCCCGGTGACAGCAAACGGTGGCAGCCAAGTTTGGGATATATTAGCTCGCCAACGTATCAGGATTAAACAGGGAGGGATTGATCTTCTTGGACAAAGCTGGTAAAAAACCGTGCCTTCAACATCACGTAGTGTGGTCAAGCCTTAGTGAACTCACAAACTCTGAACGGCACGACGCCCGCCCGAAGATACCTAGCATAGAAGGGTACATCGATACCAGGGAGGGGAATCGTTGTAAAGCCGCGTTCAAGCTTGATATATCACTCAGATGCCTGCAGCTCCTCGGAGCGGTTGAACGATTCCGAAACGATATCGCCCAACATTTCCTTCACTTTTTCCACAGAGAAGGTCTCAGTAAGCTGTACTAACGTATGAATTATTTCAACCCCGTGCAGAACTTAGAGGACTCAATAATACCTTTGCTATGTCGATCTTCTGAAGCTTCAAGTAATTCAAGACGCCGGTCATGGTTTGCAATGCAACCGGCTCCCCTGCACAGATATATTGTTGACCCCGTGGCCAGCGGTTGAATGACATCGGGGAATTGACATTGCGCTAGCGCCGAGACTCTTCGCTTCAACGCCCCAGCGGAGGGCATCTGGGAATTGGCCTTCCGAACAGTCTGGACATAGCAAACATAACCAAGCAAAGTTGTAGCGGAGATTGAACTATGCTCAAGCCGTCAAATGGCGCATTGTCACGCCCACTCTACGCTTTTTGGTAGTACGACCGGTACTCGTTAGGTCAGCGCTCGCAATCAGGCGCTCCGCTACGACACGTTCCCTAGCGCGATCCACCACCTTCTGGAGACCGTGCTGATTGCTAGTGCACTCCGCCGTCCTTTGGCGTCCTCTGGTACACCGGTCACTGGCGCACGCCGCCGTCTTCTCGCGTACCCGACCTGCCGTCCTTTGGCGCACTCCACCGTCCTCTCGCGTCCCCAACTCCATCGTCCTCTGCCGTCCTCTGGTACGCCGGTCACTGGCGCACGCCACCGTCTTCTCGCGTACCCAACTTCCCGTCCTTGGACGCATTCCGCCGTCCTCTCGCGTCCTCAACTCCGCCATCCTCTCGCGTCCTCGACTCCGCCGTCCTCTGCCGTCCTCTGGTACGGCGCACGCTGCCATCTTCTCACATACCCAACTTGCCGTCCTTGGGCGCACTCCGCCGTCCTCTCGCGTCCCTAATTCCGCCATCCTCTGCCGTCCTCTCGTGTACTCCCATTCTCTCGCATCCCCAATTCCGCCGTGCTGCCACCTCGACCGACTTGCGTTACCGCCCCGACCACCTCTTCTACTTGCCCCCTGTCTTCTCATTTCCTCTCGTTTCACCCGACGACTTTGGCGCTGACACACATGGTCATCGTGTATGTATCTAGTGCATACGCGTAAACGAGCAAGAGCACATGATGATGTAAGGTGCACGCTCAGAAATTTCAATTCCCAGGCTTTTTGAGTTTGACAGCCGTCTTGCAGCGCGTGGACGAGGTCTTTCGACATACGTAGCTCCCTCTATGTGAGGGATTGAAGCTAGTGACATACCTGGTAAGCCTGCTCAAACTCTGACAAGACCGATCTCGATTTACTGAACACGCGATAAAGCCGCTGGTTGAGCAGGAGCTGCCCCCGGTGGTGACCAAGTTCAAGACTCGACTAGTGCGTGGCTGTTGGATAGGACGACGCCTAACTAACCTTGTTAGTGCAAGTCATGCGTGCGACTAGCGCGAGAGGGCATGTGGCAGGTGACCGATATTGGATACGATAGACATCAATCCTTATTAGGAGATGGTGTATGGAACGATGGGCGTGACTAAGGCGATTGGGCGGTACGTGGTCGATGTTGCCTGTGCGATGGGCGGAGGCTGACCTCGGCCCAGACCGTGGTATCGGTCGACGCGAATCCAGACATCCAGTAGCAAGTGCAAGAAATGGTAATCGCCATTATTCGATTTACATTGGAGAGTGTGTTGATCACTGTGTGTGCGGCAATGAAGAGAGTTGCTTGCTGATGGTTTCTTAGACTTGTTTGACAACATCTCCGAGCTGGTGGATAATCTGATGTTCAAACTCGCGTCGATTTCGCCCAGCATGTGGCCGATATCTGTGTCCATGATTATCCTATCCTCGCTATACCACATGTACCGTTTATCACGGGGCATTTCCCCGTAGGACAATAAACGAGGATAAAAAAAACTAACGTCCCTCCTGCACCTCGTGGACCGTTCAGATCGTCATGCACCACATTGGCAACAGGGATTCATATGCGTTCTAATTCGCCCACCCGGCTGTGGTGATCAACATGGTGTACTACAACGCGATGGTGGCGCTGGCATCTGGTTGGAGACGTATCAACCACGCGCCGCGCACTTGTTTTTCAACCTATAGTTCGGCCCAACCAATTCTGGGATAGGCTGCCACAGGTGCATGACAAAAAGTTGAGTTTGTTGACGCCGAGCAAGCCGCTCCGAGGCCTGTTCGTTGCGCTCTAGTATCCACATGTTGCGCGTCACTATGGTTATACATTGTCATTAATGATATGGTTTGATGGGTACCTGTAACGAGTGAGCATAAAGGAATTGAACGGACAATGCGGAGCGGAACTGATCTAGCGAGGCCTGTTGCGGCATCGGAAACATCGTTTGACGATCTGTCAGATAGACAGGTGACATGTTGACGGGCGTGACGAAGCTCATGTTGTCACATATTACTATATACATTTTATTGCTAATGGATTTACGTGGGCCCTGGCCTCGGTGACTTCGGCTAAAATGAATGGGCGTGACAACGTGACTAGACAATGTGATAGTTAAACGTGGGGAGCCGTCCATAGCGCTGAGTCGACGCGTGCCTTCCTTTCTGACACCCGCACACCCATGTCCGACTTTAACGTTGGCGGATTCCACGGGCCTGAAGAAAACTTTGATTTCGATCTACACAATTTCACTCAATTCCTCGAAGACCTGTCTCCTGGAATTTCGGGCCCAGGATCGAACGGAAACACGGCTGCTCAAGGGCTAGAGCATTCAACCTATCCGCGTAAGCGCAGTAGGTCTTTCATTGAAGCCCCACTTAACTTTCGCCTGGGTAGGTCATTTTTCGCATCTACTCACTGATCTTTCCAACAAATGGTGGCGGATATCGATTGATTGTGCTGTCACGATCACCGACCTAATCCTCAACGGTTCGTCCTCGCTATGCGACTTCCTCAATCGCCCCCGATACCGCACGAAAGTGTATTATTTGGCATGCCTAGTGATCGAGTATCACCACGAACAAACCCATCAAACGTTCCTCACGTCCGCCAGTAAGTATCGTCCCAAGACTCCCAGCCGATAATACGAATGCTTATGTATTACATCAACAGTTCCATCTATCATTAATCCCGCGCCGAGTTTTCGCCCTCGAACTTCCCCCGAGATCGACTTTTTTAAAGGTCTCCTCATCCCACAGGTGCGTGTTCATTGGCTTATATTATAAATCTTACGATGTTATTAGCTCCAAGAGGTCGGCTTTGCGTACTTGGCGAAAGTCCGGGCCGTCATCAACCAGTTCATAGGATCTAACACGACACTCGCAATCTCTTGGTTACATCAACCCCAGATCGCGGAAAACTGTGGCCTTCGGGTCCTCCACACAGCGTGGTCAGAGCACCTCGGCTATCCGTTTTGGCACGATTTTCGTGACGACGAGATTTTCTGGTTTGGTAACGGTGTTATCCGGCATTTCTTACATCAAACGCTCGCGGATCCGTCGTCCAACCTCTGGATCGGCGTCGTGGCAGCTTCGCATCCAAGATCAGTGGTGGTCCCTTGCCCGATTGGGGCTAATGCCGCCCAAAAGGCAAGTTTCGTGTTAGCATGGGTATTTCATTGTCCTCTCCCCCGTTCTTATTCTTCTAATTGCCATTTTATTCAGCTTGTTGTTGAATTGCGTGCATTAGTGTCTCCGTCTTGTCCACTCCCCCTCTGGTCGCTGACCGATGAGTACATCTCGGCAGTCGCGAGGGAGCAACGTTTGATTGCGGCATTTTTTGCGATGCTCTCGCGAGCCCAAGATAGACGTAAAGCCAGCCTTGACCAATTGCTTCTGTTCCTTCCAGTCGAGTGGTCTTAGTATAATCGTCCACGTTCAGCAAGAATATTTCCTTGTTACATATGTTTCACTCGGGGGTGAATAAAGTGCAGTGACACACTCAGTACCGTTACATCCTGCCATTTCTCATGTCAGACTTTAGAAGTGTGTTCCGTCATAGTTGATTTGAAATTGATGTGTCACAGGCGCGGGTGACATGTCACACGGATCATCCTGTATATATACTTACGTCCCTTTTCACATAGTTTCCCAGCCCCTCCCATATCCATGTCATCACTTAGCGCGTCAACCACCGCAAACACACGCTTCATACAATATAGCACACCAGCTGCTAGCATTCCCAATGTCGACCCGCGATTATTTCAGAGGTCGTCTGGCGCAAATTTGGAGGATGAGAAAAAGCAACAAATGTTCCTCCTTCACCGACGCGTACTTCAGGATAAGACTTTAATGAAATTTCAGGTGGGGGCCATGGATATGTTGTTTTGCTTATCAGTCTCACGAAATCTTCAGGAATCAGCGAAGGGATATGAGGATGATCTTGCGAGGAGCTTTTCCGATGCTCTGCGGTGGAAGAAAGCATACATCGCTGCTATCGCACAGGCTGAGCGGAGGAAGAACACATACATTGCCGCCCTTGCGCAAGCTGAACGGTTGTGTTCGGGGTGGGAAGACATGATGCGTCACTGTGTTGGCGAATCTGCAGTTCAAAGGGTCCTTCAGGCTCATGATGCCGATTTGAATAGTGTAGATACTCTCTCGGCAAATTTGTGCCCCCTCAACCTGACTCATACCTCAGTAAGTATTTTGATGAGTTGAATGACTTCGATCTGAGCATTTCGCAGGAATCAAGTGATTGTAATTCAACGTTAACATACGATAGCGACTGAGTCAATTCTGTACGACAATCCGTGTTCTTGTTCATTAATTGTACTTGAGTGTGACACAAGTTGGATGCGTGACGGGGATGACTGTAATAATAGCTTAAAGTGCTAATAAGTTAGGTCTGAGGCCTAATCATCCGAAGTGGCAGGTGCTGGCGCCAACGAGGCTTTCACGCAAACGTGCGTGTGCGGCCGAGTATACGGCGACATCCCCAGCTTTACCCGTCACGAGAAGACATGTCCAAAAGGCAAGAAGCGACTCTCTGGCGCCCTCTCCCGGGCGAAGGAAGCATATCGCGCGAAAAGAGCCCGACTCGCGGCTCCAAGCCTGGAGTCTTCTGCTCATGACGAACCCTCGAGCTCAAGCCGTTTTTCCACTGCAACCAATGCCTGGGAATCTAGTGGGGAATCACCTCCACTCCATTTACAACGACCTGAGGTGAGGCGCTACCCACTTCGCCATCTGGCCTGAATGAAAATTTCTCCTAGACAACCTCCACCTTTCCACATCAGCCAGCAGAAGACCTGCAGTCTTTGGCACAGCGACGATCGCGACGCTCCAATCGCAGGCTACCTTTACGGTTCCGCGACATCCTTCCACAAAGCCTGTCGTCGTTGCCTCCCCCTGAAACATGCGATGACTTGCAAGTCGCTTCGAACCGGGAAACGAATTTGCCGCCGCCGCCATCAGCGTCGTCCCAAGCCCCCCGCTCCACCTCCCTAAAAAGATCAGTTCGATCCCTTTATACTTCAGTGCACAAGCTACTCAGGTCGCGGACAAACAAGTTCGGGCTTTTCAGAGTATACGACACTGACACCCCTCCTTCCTATGATCCGGAAGATCCTTATTCTGTCGAGAACATACTTTCAACACGCATCGACCCGGAATCCTCAGGTTCGCGGGGTCCTCCTGGGAACATATACCATCCTTATCCCAACGAGAGTTCGATGCGACTCGGGGATTGGTATTGGAATCGTGGCGCCCAGAAATCCAACGAGGATTTCGAGAAATTGCTTGAAATCGTTGGGGATCCTTCCTTCGTATCTTCTGCCGTGTCGCAGACTTCCTGGCGTACTATTGACTCGCAACTTGGGCACAATCAATTTGATGGTGATATTCCAGAGTGGCTGACCGAGGATGAGGGCTGGAGATGCTCTTCCGTTACGATTTCAGTACCGTTCCATGCTCGATCGAAAAACCCCGGGCCGAAGGACTACACAGTTGGCGGTTTTTATTACCGCCCCCTCCTCTCGATCATAAAAGAGAAGATTACGGATCCGGTGCACGCTTCACTCTTCCACCTGGAACCATACGAACTACGATGGCACCCACCTCACCGTGACCAGGATACCAGGGTTTACGGTGAACTATTTACATCTACAGCGTTCCTGAGAGCGAACGAAGAACTACGAAATTCACCACCCGAACCTGGCTGTGATCTGCCTCGTATCATTGTAGCTCTTATGTTCTGGTCTGATTCGACCCACCTGACTTCGTTTGGCGATGTCAAACTGTGGCCATTGTATCTATTTTTTGGCAATGACTCGAAGTACCATAGGTGTCAACCAGGCAATGGGCTCTGCTCCCACGCGGCATATTTTCAAGTTGTATGTTACTGTATTTCACTTCGAATTGATCTCACTTGAACCATTCCAGCTGCCGGATGAATTCAAAGAATTTCTCGCAGAAAATTTGGGCGAGAAAGCCGCAAGCGATCCCCTCCGTACTCACTGCCAACGAGAACTTTTCCACGAGCAGTGGAAGATACTCCTTGACGAAGAATTTTTGGATGCATATGAGCACGGAATTGTTATTATGTGTTGCGATGGCATTCGGCGACGGTTTTACCCTCGAATATTTACATATTCGGCAGATTATCCTGAAAAGTGTGTGCCGTCCGCTATCTACTAATTCCACTAACGTGGTACTAAATCCATTGGTCCAGGGTGTTGATCTCATGTATACGGAATCTCGGAACATGCCCGTGTCCAAGGTGCACAGTTCCAATGGAGGGCGTTCCTGAAATGGGTAGTCAAAAGGATATGTCGGAAAGACAGAAATTGGTTCGGGTTGATGATGGTGATCGACGAAACAAAATAGTCCGGGCACGAAATCTGATCTACAGGAAAAACTATGCTGTCAACTCTCTGCATGTTCAAAAACTTCTCAAAGATGAATCCCTCATTCCCACTCTGGTAGGTGTAAATCTATGACACGTATTTTGTGTTGACAAATGGTAGGGTGCCTTTTCGGAGAAACTGCAAAACTTTGGTTTCAGTGTTTTCGTGATACTTGTAGTTGATCTACTGCACGAGTTCGAGCTTGGTGTGTGGAAAGCCATTTTAACCCATCTTCTACGCATATTGGAGAGCTCAAAGGGTAATAAATTATGCGAGTTGGATCGAAGGAAAGTAATCCTGCTTTAGCCTATCCTGATTTCATTCACCAACTCTTATATGCAGGTATCGCCTGGTTCCTACTTTTGGCAAAGACACCATCCGACGTTTTTCGAAGAATGTATCTGAAATGAAGAGAATTGCGGCCCATGATTTCGAAGATATCCTCCAGGTGTGTGACCCGCCAGTATTCGTTGCCACCTTTGACCAAATCAAATTCGAAGTGTGCCCTCCCTGTATTTGAAGGCTTGTTGCCCGAACCTTACAATACAGCCGTGCTTCGGCTTCTCCTCCTACTTGGACATTGGCACGGACTTGCGAAATTGCGCATGCACACTGATGAAACCCTTCTCGAAATGGATAGGGTCACCTGTTCTCTTGGAGACAGTATACGCTCGTTCACGTTTGATACCTGCCCTGCATTTGATACCAAAGAACTGAAATGCGAAGCTCAAGGGCGCCAGCGTCGCGAAGCACGCGCTCACTCCCAGAGCAAGGGTAGGAGCACTACTTTCACCGCGGCCGCGCGTAGACCGAAAACTCTCAATCTCCGCACTTACAAGCTTCACGCGTTGGGTGATTACACGGCTACCATCAGGATGTATGGAACATCAGAGTCCTACTCGACACAGTCGGTCAGTAGCTATATATCGGGTTTCTCACGGTCCTAACTACTTTTTGCAGGGCGAACGTGAGCACAGAGTTGCAAAGGGAAGATATACTCGCACCAGTAAAAAGGACTTCGCTCGTCAATTGGCTCGGATAGAACGACGGCAAGCAAGACTTCGCCGCATTCAAGCGTCTATGATTGGCGGTACCCCGCTGGAGTCCGTGCCAAGCGTTCCAGACGAACGGTACAATATCGGGAAATCACAACACAACCCAATTGATCTTGATCATTTCATTTGCCAACATGCAGACGATCCGGCCATAGCGGTATGGATGTATTCGTTATTTTATTTCGGCAAAGATTGAAGGGAGCTATAGGACTTTGTTTCGAAGTTGAAGCGGCACCTCCTCCCCCGTATCAAGTTACTCCACTCGGATGCTTCTAAATCGAGTACCGGTCAGGTCCCCCCCGGTCTAGATGACAACTATAATGCTTCTGACGCCCCGATTAACCAAGTGCTACTCAAAAGTGGTCGAATCTACGGGCATAAGATTCTTCGCATAAACTACACTACATACGACGTCCGTCGCGGTCAGGATACCTTCAATCCAAACACCGACCATCGTGACATAATGATGTTGGCCCAACAGTTTACAGAAAGTTCGGAAACGACGTCACCACGTTTCTGTTATGCTCGTATCATCGGCATTTATCACGCAAACGTCCAGTACATCGGCCATGGCCTCAATGATTATAACCCCCGACGGCTGGACTTCTTACACGTCCGATGGTTCGAATTGGTCCCTGCTGTCCCCCAAGACGACGGGCTCCCGTTGGATATGGATATGTTGCGCTTCCTTCCCATGAATAGCGAGGATGCGTTTGACTTCATTGATCCCGCAGATGTGTTGAGAGGCTGTCACCTTATTCCTGCGTTTGCTAAAGGGCAATTGCATCCAGACAATACTGCGTCATCATGCTTAGCAAGGGATTCTGATGACTGGAGATTTTACTACGTCAACAGGTACAGTCTACACTCATCTATGTCCATTCAATGCTGATACTTTAGCGCAAAAGGTTTGTAGATCGTGATATGTTGATGAGATTTCAGTGGGGTCTCGGTGTTGGCCACACTTATTCTCATCTTCGGCACACTACAGTTGACAAGGAGCCAATCCAGGACCATTTCTCTACCACCACCACTGGTACCATCCTTACCGATTACATCCCCATCATTTCTGGAGCGTCATATCCCCCACGCAGTAAATTTGACGACCTTGACAATAACTTCTCACTTTCTAGCCTGGACTGGGAGCTGCCACAAAGCGATCACTGGAGAGCAGAAAGTGCGTCGGGTTGTGTGGACGAAACCTTCGTTCTAGGTTATAGCGCCGAAGAATGCGATACTGACTCTGACGGCTTGCTTGTTGACCACGATGCTCGCGTACGGGAAATGTTAGAGGATGACGAGGACGGTGATGATAGGGACGGTGATGACAAGTCAGACGAAGATTCAGACGACTCTGAGATGTACCAAATGTATGGTTCTGACCAGGGTATCAGAGACTTTGAGGAATAGAAATTTTGGGATCCAGAGCAAAATGGCTCGGTCGTGCTGATCCTCTATCCGTCTATCGGATTTATTGATCGACGTTCAAGATTGTTATTCCCATAGTACTGCGACTAAACTACATACAACTAGTTGTTTAATCCCGTAGTACTACACCAGTTCCTAGTCACCGTGTACCACAATTCTCGCAAGCCCTAAAACCGGATAACACTGCCTTGCACTCTTCCGAGTTTATCCGTCAGGGCTGACTGAGCACCATTCCTCGCTCCCCCCATCTTGTAGTCTTCTCTATCTCACTTGGGCTTCTTGCGTCGCTCAGTCATGCACACTATACTCCCTCGTCTACCTGCTTGCCAGACTTTTCGCCTTTGCATTTTCGTCCCCTTACACTTCACTGTCACTTTTCGGGGGGTGTGAAGTGCGACCCGGCGTCCTCAGGTTGGTCATGCTGTCCTGTCTTTTTGTCTGATATACGGACGACATCGTAAGTGCCCATGACCTTGTCTCCACCCGGATTGACCGTGTGCGCAGATGCGTCCAGGTGCACCTTTGCCCGATCATTCGTTGTTGTTCTCGTACGCACAGGGCCACTGATTTGCATGTGTGTCCTTCTCGACAATCGACATCTGGGGATGTCGACTGTTGCTACGCGATTCAGCTCTTTGACCACGCACGTCCTTCGTCGTCTGTGCACGAGCACAGCACAGTCTCGTTTTGCTAGTATGTGGCTTATCGCTGAATGTATGTATTGAACGCCGAGCCTCGAACAGGGACGGTAATTTGATATCCTGGCGGATCGTATGCCCTGATACCCAGCGGGTACTGGGGTATGCCGCGAAAGCGCACCAAAAGATGTCTTTTTTTTCGATTCAGCCGGCGCGGGTGGATACGGCATTGGTATCTATCCTTGCGGACCTCATCACCACCCTCGAGGCCCATCCGCACCCCTCAAGTTCGTCCACGACCGACCATACTACCTGTATAATGTTTTCTACAGAATATGACGTTCTCTGCATCGTAAGTACGTGTCGCCTCTAGTAGTCCATCGTCCACAGCATAATAACACAGACGCAGCAGTACAGATCCCCGTCAAGACGGCCGTGCTCCCCATCAACCTCGGAGGTTTCTGTCACTCCCATGAATCTTAGGAAAACCTGCCGCAAGGAGCGCGAGCGCCTCACCAGCCGCTCCACCAGCAATACCACTACGTCGAGCCAACGCCCTTGTCGCAACAGCCCAGGCAGGCTCAGTTTGCCCATCCTGGGGCTCCTGAATCCAAGACGATTAGCAGTCGGGGTCGTGCCCTGACACGTCCACATGCACAGGAGATCGCCGCCCCTGCGAGATCTAAGGTGGCACACATCTCTGAGACCCCGACACCTTCACCGTCATCCTCGGGGCAGCAGAGGCGTACGAAGAACCTGCCGCATTCTCGTCCAAATTTTTGGCGAGTGAATCTCTTCATGTGCGTCCGTGCATACTCCCCTTTCAACATGCAGTTGTCGCACACTCGTTCTTTCACCTTGTCACTTCTTTTATTTCACGTGTCCGCGCACGCTGACACCCCGACATCACCAGGGCGCCAGTCTCATCGAAAGTTTGACCATAGAACAGGGATATTACAGACATAGTTTTCGCTAGGATGGTCGACCGTCGACTGAGTCTGTTTTCATCCATTTATTTCCCTTATCAACATTGAATCACCCAAACAGTCCCAGGGATGTTGTTACAATTTCTAGGTTGCACCAAGGCGCCTCGACAACCGTGAGTGTTAACACTTCCCTCGTTTCGTTGCAACCTGACCCTCCCTACCCCAGACTTTCTCCTAACTCGTCTGGTAGACGCGCGCGTGCCGAAGAAATGGGAATCACCCAATGTCTGTCGCATATTTCTACGCCGAGTCCCAACACGGATTCAAACACCCATCTATTAGTGCCAGGAGCAGCGTATCCGACACGGTATATCATACACGACGGAGTTCTGACTCCCGTGACATTCGGCGTGACTATCACGGTCACTCCGTGACATGAAGCGGGATCGCTGTCACAGTAAATTCAGTAATGGGCGGCTTCGTGTCACGCTGTCAAGCGATAGCGAGTGGTATTTAAAGGTTCCCCGAAGGTATCACTCCTTCAGTCCCTCTCCATTGTCTCTGCGCTCACTCAGGTCTCTTTGATGTCGGTCCCTGCCAATGATTCTCCTCCCGCGTCCCCGGAATCTTCGGCCACGGGACAAAAGCGTTCGCGACCGAATGCTTTGCAGATGGGTCCAAGGAAGCGACCGTATGTCTCGCGAGTCATTGTTTCTTCATCGCTGACTGCATCGTAGAAGCACTCAGGATCCGTTGGTCCACCATGGGCGACATTTCGGCCGTGTAGTTCACGCTTTTTGCAGTGTTCGAACGTTGCTCACCAATAGCCTTGTTATAATGTCTGAGCTAGAAGACAGACCCTTGGAGACATTTTCGGAAATGTGTGTTTCTCTTTCTCTCCACAAAAATCTGTTTGAATAACTTCTATTTAGTGAAAGGCGGGAATATACTGTATTTTTGGAATTGCTCAAGCTGATCCCTTCGCTCGAACGTCGTCTCATGTCTTCTGACGAGGAAGGCGTCAGTGATATGGCGGAATTAGTGAGTTTCATTCTTTGACATGAACTTCGTATTGTTAATTGTTTCTACGGATCCAGAAAGGCGTTAACGGTGCCAGGGCCGACGACACAAAGGGTATGAAGGTTGCCATCGTCGATTGGATTACCCCGAAGGGTCAGACGCTTACCCCCCACATTCCGCGGAACTCGAAGTCAGTCCGAGGGTTTCATCATGAACGCACTGGCGCGTTACTCTGCCCAGCTGGGTATGACTGGTCTAACACGGAGTACGTTGCAGATGGCTATTGCATTTGTGATCTAATGTGACATAGAATTAAGGAGAAGCTGCGCAGTGGGCAGCTCAAAGTCGCTGGTGATCAGTGGCCTTTATTTTTGTATGCCAATTATGTGTATGATCCTGAGGATCCATGGAATGGTTTATTACGCAGCGGCATTCTTGTTTCGGTATGTAATCAGTTTTCTATTCTATCATCCACCAGCTGACGAGCCGTGTTGCTGCAGGCCTACAAGTTTGTATTCACATCCCCGAGCTCTGTTGATCTTGAAGAACCGAAGGCTACAAGATCCTGCAATGCTCGTATCCATGGGATGTCCGCCGTGACAAAAGCGTCGATAGCCTATGTTGCAACACAAGCAAGTTTTTTTTTGTTTTATTTTTTCTGTTGTTTCTTTGTATTTTTACTAACATTTATGGTTCCACAGGCGCGTTTTTCCTTAACGTCCGCCCAAGTCTTTTCCCGCACTGACTTGCTGACCGATTCCGAGCGGTTTTATAACACAATCCTTGAGCTTCTAGAGGATGTGGATGAAAAGGTAGAGGTCAATCAGCTCTTGCAGTGGTGGAATAGGTAGCCATATTCCATGACAAATAACTATTAATGATGTTTGTGCTAACTTGGACCCCCCAGACAGATTTTTCCTGACAATGCTGAAAGTTCTCGAAGGCCATCAGAGAATAGTGCATTGGCAACCATCCGACGGAGAAGAGCGGCAATAAAGAATGCGGCTGTACAGCAGGCTGGTGCCTTACATGACTAATCTTAGTAGAGCTAGCCTTAGCCTGCCCTTAGATATTCTACCTTTACACTATCTAGAATCAGTAATTACTGGGAATGAATATTAGTTTTGATTGTGACTTGTTTTCATTATGAGCAATTTGGCATTGTTGGCAAGATATGGGTTCCTCCCTAGCAGCAAAATGATCAACAACTGTACAGCTGATTGTATGCTGATCATTGTACCACCAGGAATGTGCATATGATCAGCAATTGTACAGTTGATTGTATGCTGGTCATTGTACTACCAGGAATATGTATATGATCAGCCATTGTACAGCTGATTGTATGCTAATCATTGCACCACTGGGAATATGCACATGACCAACAATTATACAGCTGATTGTATGATCATCATTGTACTACCAGGAATATATACATAATCAGCATACAATCAGCTGTATAATTGCATGACATTGTACTGTCAGGAATGTACACATGATCAGCATACAATCAGCCATACAATTGCTGATCATTGTGCCACCAGGAATGTACACATCACCAGCATACAATCAGCCATACAATTGCTTGTAACTGTACCATCAGGAATATATGTACATGACCAGCAACTGTACAGCTGATTGTATGGTGATCATTGTACCACCAGGAATATACACATGACCAGCAACTGTACAGCTGATTGCATGCTGATCATGTGTATATTCCTGGTGGTACAATGATCAGCATACAATCAGCCATACAATTGCTTGTCACTGTACCACCAGGAATATACACATGACCAGCAACTGTACAGCTGATTGCATGCTGATCATGTGTACATTTCTGGTGGTGCATTGATCAACACACAATCAGCTGTACAGTTGCTGGTCAAGTACATATATTCCTGTTGATGTTTTATAATGTTGTCCATTATGATAAATCTGATCTATGCTCCCTACACTGCGAGTGGCTATATAGTATGATCAGATGGTGTATCTTTCTGACAAATACTATAACACTATATGAAGTTTATAATGTTATATAAAAGATTGTCTTTTTCACTAAATTTTCCTGATGCAAGCGTTCCTCAATGACAGCGACATCGTCACCTCCGACGTTTGCAAGTTCATCGACGTCCTCGTAGCCGTCACCTGGAACCACTATCGAAAATCAAATTCTCGTGAAACGAACAGGCTCGACAAAGAGCGCGACGAAATCAATACTCTATGGAATAGTAAGTAATATTTCCCATCCCTTGCATTCCGTAGCTTTGATCTGATGCAGCCCCTTAGATATCACCGCCAATGGCACCAACCTGAAGGTGTCCGAAATTTCAACATTTCTAACCTGTATCCGACGTGTCACCGTACTACTCGAAAAGTACAGGGATAACGAAGCTGCAGACGAACTTGCCGAGCACACCCAACACCTGGAAGGTATGCTCGCGGCGGTCCGCAAGGACTCCTCTTCGGAGGATTACCATAGTGAGTACAGTAATCACACAGTGTTATCGTCTACTCATCTGTTTGATACATTTAGAACTACCTAAAGCCCTACGCGACGCACTAGAGAAACTCGCTACGAAGGATGAGGTACAACAGATGGATCATTCGATCTGCATGGCTCTCGAGAACATTGCGGGCGACACTTCGCAAGTGGTAGACTTTGACTTTGATCCATCGATCGACATCAACGATTGGAAAGAGGGTGTGGAGGAGCTGAATGGCTGCACCGAAGATCAGCTTTGGAAACTCCTTGGCCTACAAGAAACTCGCCTTCCATTCGTCCAAGAATGGATGGACCCCGACACCCACATCAATGCGTGGAGCCCGGAGGGCCGCAAGTGGCTCGAAGACCCTGCGTCAAATCGTCAGCGGTTGCGGCCACGTTGGCATCAACTGGTTGGTATCTTCCATATGCTCGAACGTGCTTTTGAAGGCAAGCCCGTCCTCCTGATGGACGGCGTCAGACTCGGCAAGACATTACAAGTAATTGGAGTGATCGCGTGCCTCGCGTGGTACAGGGAGTACTACGAATTACACAAAGACTTTCCCGGGCACTTCGGTAAGTGGTTTCTAATCCATTTACTCGATCATTTCTACTTATCTATCTTACTTTAGCGGGGCACAAGTTCACCGGTAAGGAAGGGGGTATCCCAGATTACCCCAACATCATCGTATGTCCGGTCAATCTCACCGTCCAGTGGCAACGCGAGCTCGAACGGTTTCTCATCCCCTTTTCCTTCGACATTCTCCCATACCTCGGCAAGGCCGATAAGCGCCCTGGTTGGTGGACTACGCTGTACGCACACAGCGTGCAGCCACATATTCGGCGCATAATCCTCGTAGGTCTCACCGTACGTTATGTTTTCTTTATTTCCTTCTTACTTAATATTGATTACATTACATTGAAAGGCTGTTCAAGACGACGCAACGAGCCTCTTCCGCGCTGGGATAAAAGAAAACGCCGGAAAGGCCATCCCCAACGCTCGATACGAAAGTAAATCACCCACGACTCTTTACGGCCGTACTTATACTCTGTTCATCATGGACGAGGCGCATGCGGCGCGCAAACACAATATCGCACATATGGCCGTGCGTGCGGTGCGGCAACGGGCGACATCAATGATCGCTATGACAGCGACGCCGGTGACCACAAAGCCCGAAGTAAGTACATTTACTAACTACCAAACTAATACTAAACGAGCCACCGTTCCCAACAGGATTTGTTCGTAATCGGTCAGCTCCTAGGGATTCAATCGTTTTTCGACTACGAAGAATTTCAGACACTCCATCGAGAGGTGGCCCGTGCTACACGCCACGACAGCAAGGCAACCCGCGATGCAGGGGAAGAAGGGTCACTGCTCCGTGGTGTTCTCATTGGCTCGCGCAACCCCGACGCACCGCAACTCGAATTCCGTACCGTGATGCTCGAGTGGATGGCCAAAATGCGGCAAAGGTTTGCTCCCTACGTCATCCGCCGAACGATTGATTCGCTCGACAGTGATGGAAACAAACTTTTCGGCATGCGACCGTACATCGACCACATCCTCCGGCTGCAAATGTACGAGTGGGAAATGAATACGCTCCGATCTTTCGCGAAGGACATCGTCCAAGATAATCCGATCACGTCCGCGGCTACACGCAGGGTAAGCATGTCGCCCAACCTTCGTGGCCGTCCCGAGACGGCCACTGTCGCGCATCGTATTGTATCACGTGACGAGTCATTGTCGTGTCATGGTGGCCGTCCCGGGACGGCGCACTCAGTCCATCCGAAACTACGCGCTGGCCTACATGTGCTACTCTCCATGGCACTGTCGTCGTTGCCGTCCCGGGACGGCGCACTCAGTCCATCCGAAACTACGCGCTGGCCTACATGTTCTACTTTCCACGGCACTGTCGTCGTTGCCGTCCCGGGACGGCGCACTCAGCCTATCCGAAACCACGCGCTAGCAATAATGCGTAATGCGTATTTGATAGCGCCTTGTTCCATCCTTATCGCCGTGTTGTCGTTGCCGTCCCGGGACGGACGTTCCGCACGTTTTCATTCGTATGCGTCTTCTAATTTCTTTTTCCACAGCATTTTTACATTGAATTTCGCCGTTCTATGCTTCATCCACGGCTCAGTCCCAAGGCCGTCGACTACTGGAAGAAGCCGCAATCGCTCGAAGCCTGGCAAAATTCCGACGAACGAACCGTCAAACTCGACGTCCTCGCGCAGCTCGTTTCATACCACTTGAAGCTGGACGGCGCTCAATCATGTACCATGCATACGGATGGCAAATCTGTCGTCCCAAACGACGATTACACCGCAGACGCCGCCACGTATTCCGAGTGCGATCGTATCGTCGTTTACGCAGCGTTCCCAAGCAATAACCAAGCGATACTCGACGTGCGTACTGCTCTTTATCACTCCCTACTCTATTTTCGACATCACATCAGATCTTCCACTTATACGGTATCAAGGCTACCGAGCTCAACGGCTCCTTGTCGATCAAACGTCGACAACAAGCCCTCTCCGAGTTTCGTGCATCTACCAGGGATACCGGTCCGCGTGTACTCATCCTCTC
>JBBPUI010000230.1:0-28304 GCA_038094615.1 Heimioporus aff. retisporus | reverse complement strand
CGATAGAACATCGTAGAATGTACTGGATTACCTTAGTCATCTGTTTACTGTAGTAAACACGTACATACAACCTAGCATGTATATAAGCTGGGCCTTAAGCCCAAACCCTCTTCAGAGAGTTCCCTCACGAGCCTCACACACTCGCGACATCTGAAGGGCAATACTACCCATTCCCCTTACTCTATTGTCGCTCGTACCTGCTCAATAGCAGAGACCTCTGCCGGTCCATCGTAGCCCTCTTGTATTACACTTCGTGAGTAGTTCTACGAAGTATTTCCTCTGCATCTACGCTGTGCTGCTACCAAGCCTTAGCCCCAGCTTGGTTTCTTTTGTTCGAGTGGTGGCTACCATCTCGACAAAGGTGAGTAATGGTGCAAATCATACACACAGAATTTAGATCCCCATGAATGAGGGGGATAGAATGTACTGTAATGTGGCATTAATTCAGGGATCTGAGAGTGAAAATAATACTGACAGTAGTCCAGCCCATTAGAAATATCGAGCAGCTATCGTGTACAGTTAGAAAATATTAATGCTGTTCAATTTCTGTGAACCCACAAGGTTGAGTCGGTGATCAACACCAAGCATTTCGTTATGCTTGTTCACAAAATGATGGAGGGAACCATTCGGCATCCACAATGATACCAGCAACAAGGCACCCTGCATCCCAAACCCATATGCGATGCCCAGGAATGGGACGACATTCGGATGGTCAAGTCGCCTCCAAATTCCAAGTTCCCGACGGAGCATCTATGGGGAATATTGGATGGTATTCCTTTGGAGTGGTGGCAAAACGTACCTTTGTTAATTTATTGGTCTTGTCATCATCCAATGCAAAGCTGAACCGGAATGCCTTCACTGCAACCTAAGCAAGGAGTGAGTCACATCCAACACTGAATAATATAGCAGAATCAGACCTCCTTATTTGACAAATCTTGACAGTACCAGCACCTGTAGATATCACCAAAACCTCCTGAGGCGATATACTGATTGCTTTGATTGACAATAGCAGGTGTGAGATCCAATGGCGGGAAGATACCAGAACTAATGGATTGAGTGCTAGTTCAATTCCAGATGTGGAGAGACACACTTAAATCTGGGTGTTTGATGCTGTGTAACCTACAGTTATGTTAGAGGAGGGCAGACAACAAGTTTGGGTGGACGAACGATAGAGGGTGACTTCCATAGATAGATCTCGTAGGGTGTAATAGAAGCCACCAATTTACCAGAGGGAGAAAACCGGACGGCCCGTACCATCGTCCTATGTTTCGAAGGTTCTCCTACAGGATGGCCAGTAGTAGCGTCCCACAAACGAACGGTCTGGTCCCAGGAGGCGCTTGCAAGGATCGACCCGTCTGGGGAAATGGAGAGAAAACTTATCCAATCTGTGTGGCCTTTCCATGGGTCTCCGATTTGTTCTCCTGTCTGCGAATTGAAACAGCAAATCGTTCTGCGGGCTGACAAGAAGAGTTTGCTGCCATCATGCGACCACACCACCGCGTTGGTCCAGTCATATTTAAAATCCCGTCGACGAAGGTCAAGTTTACCGCTGTGAACATTGTACACGTCGACACCACCATCGGATCTACATGCGAGCCTGACACCATCTGGAGAGAATTCCATACTCCGAATGTTCTCGTCGACTTGGATCGCTTGTTCGATTGGCCATTTTCCTTTGGAAGCACGATGGATGAGCACCATATGCCCACCACTGACCGCAGCCAGTCGGTCATCTTGTGAAAGTGCAATACGTGGGCATCCTCCTGGGTGTGTCCATCGCATGAGAAGTGTATGCGTTTCAACGTCTCGCACGTTGATCCCCCCTCCACTGTCGCTGGTGATGATGGTCTTGGCATCCCGGGTTACGACAGAGTGCCACACTTCGTCCTTGTGCTCCATGGATGGCACTTCTTCCTTTCCATCATCCATCATCCAGATCCTCACAGCCCCATCCCTGTGGCAAGTGATAATATAACTTTCGTCAGGGAACGCGAATGTATTCAAGTGCCGTGTTTCCATTAATAAGAGTGGCTGGGCCTTGTTAGATTGGTGCAGTGCTGTGCTTGACATGAAAATCTATGTCAATGAGCACTCTTGACGTGCGTGGTGGATGTAAAGTGAGACGTTAAGCGCTAACACCTTTACAGTGTATACCTTGGGGGTTATGCGGCCTCATTTCCTTTGGCGCCCAAGGAACCGTGTACACCACGACCTCCTCCACTCCTGACGAGCTTAACCACATGGTTGTGGCAAGTAAACCTCAATCGCGGTCAGTAAATGGTAGATACTATCAGGTCCATGGTCAGTTCTTTGGAATGTCCGTCGTGAAAGGATCCTGCCGAAGACGAAAACTCTCTTTTATACTCAATGCTGCCCACGCTTGTCCCGCGGACACTATGCTCCATAGTAGTAATACTTGGCATGAGAAATCGCACTGGATACAAGATCATAAACTGTGGCACCTCGTGTGTGGCTAGTACTGTATATCTGTGTCACCTCTTCCGCAGTGTTTTCTACATCCATGTTGCGTGGTTGCTCATCCAATTCATGTTACTCCGTAGTTATTCCGTCAACTGCTGCTCCTCTGCTGGTGATATGACATGCGCATATGCCCTTTTTTCGTCCTTAATATTCAGTAAATCCTAGAAGCAGAAGTATTCCAATTGAAACAAAAAATCACCACTTATCGGACCACATTTGAACTCTTCCAGGTCTATATCACCTGAACTGACGCTTTCTTCTATCGAATAATTGCAGGTGTTGGCTGAGGCTAACCACCTGACAAGCTTGCAAGACGACTTTAAGCGACAGAGCCTCGCCACTTGGACATGAGAGGCCGTGAAATCGGAAGACGAACCTAGCACTCGATCTGCTCTGCTTCGTGGTACTACCCCCTCTACGTCTAAAGTTACCCGTTTCCGTTCATGTTCTGGGTTCGGCGGAGAAACGCGACCCACGATGGAACTAGTGATCCAAGATGCAGAACCGGGTGATCGGCAGTTGCTCCGAGTGAAAGGAGTTCAGCCAGTCGATCATGACGGTAGACCCGGTCAGCTGAGCAAATTATCGTTAGAGCGAGCACAATGTTGCCACTAGGATAGGTCGATCCGCACCTCGGTTGCCCGACAGCACCTCTAGCACATACTTGACCAGCCCACAAGCTCCTGGGCGACAACGTTGATGATACCATCGACGGAAGCATCCTTTCCAAACAATATCGTCTACTGAAGGCCATCGTTGTTCTCTGGCATGCGCAACAACGGGAGCTGGAGTGTCGGGCGCAAGCCGTGGGGCGGTCAGCAGGAATTGCATAGCCTTTAAGAGTAGGACGATTAGCGACCTTGATTCAGGGACACCTGAATTCATCCTGTGACGACCAGCTGGTGCGTGCGTCTAGATAAGAACCAGCCAGTCCGTCAACATGTCAACGTCAACACGCATGTATGGTCATACGTTCCCACGATTAGCAACCCGTTGAAGTCTATCCAGCGTGCTGTTGTGCAGAGATACTCGGCGAGGACGGGCTCGTGGGCATTGCTGCCGCCTCCAGACAGCCCGGGGATCCATTGAAACATGTCTAATGCAGTGATCGCGGCATGCCCATCTAAACCCTGCAGACTAGGTTTGTAGATTTGCTGAAGAGCGCAAGCCATCCGTTCAGCTTTCAACGGGGAAGATGCGAAAAGGCATCGTCGTTGACCGCCAGTGAAATGAAGAAAGGCACGAGTTCACAGGTCAAGGGGCTAGAAAGAATGGCAAGTGAACATGTCGCCCTCCGGGGAACGGGAACTTTACCTCGACTGCATGAGACCCACCAAATCATTCAGCACACAATGAGACCATGACTACCGCTGTACGATTGTCCTTGTCTACCTTGCCAAATCGACCTGTTGCCTCCACGAATCGTTCTCTGAAGCCGCAAGCGCATGCATATAGTAACAGACCACGTTCGAACTCTTCCAGGTCCATATCGCCTGAACCAATGTTCTCTTCTATCGAAGAATTGCCGCCCGCCTTGCTACCAGCAGGCACTGCGACAACCGCCGATGTTGCTGGAGGAATGCAGCTTGTGATGGAACCCATGACCTAGGATGCAGAACCGGTCAATCAGTGATTGCTCTGAATGACAGGGGTTCAGCGAATCGACCATGAGGGTGGACCCGGTCAGCTGTACAACTTATCATTAGAGCCAGCATGTCGTCGCCATTAGGTCGGGTCGATCCGCACCTCAGTTCCAGACGGTGCGTCCAGCACGTACTCAACCTATCTGCCTTCGTGTGAAGGAGGGAATACCTTGAACTACGAAAGGTCCTGGGAAACAACGTCGATGATATCATCAATGATAGCATCCTTTCCAAACAATACTGTCTACTGAAAGCCATCGTTGTTCTCTGGCATGCCCAACAACAGAAGCGATAGCGAATGGAGAGGATGACAGGCGACAACCTATAGGGCGGTCAGCAGGAATGGCATAGCTTTCAAGAGTGGGATGGTTTGCGACCTTGGTTCGGGGATACCTGAATCCGTTCTGCATATAAGTGATGGTCAGCCAGTGGGTGCGTCTAGATAAGTCCCAACTGTCAGTCAACATCAACTCGCATATACTAACAATCCAAGAGGATGTTGAAAAGGCTCTCCACCTAGAAGTTGTTGAGCGCCAGGACAAAAGAGTAATAAATGAGAGAACCTCGAGCGATTTCAACACCACGCAGTTATGTTCCCGTGGACCCCCCAGGAGTCGTCGTACGTCTGATGGCGAAAGTCATTGATGGTGGTGGCTCTTGTGGTGTATTCGCGCCGTGTTTCCGCATCGACATAGAACTGACTCCCTCCAAAGAGTGTCAGGTTGGAAAAGTACGCGGTCGTTAGGGCCTCATGGAGGGGCGGGAGGCAGGATTGCGGCAAGGTGGGGGTGTCAATATTATTGCGGCTGGGCAGAGCAGAGGTACGCGTGGATGGCATTCACGACGGCGGTGTGAGTGACATTGATGAGGGACATAACCGTCTTGAGAAGGCTTTCGATGACGATATTTACTACTTTGGGCTGTGTAGACGTGAAGATCGTGAATGCTCAACGGCTCGCGCGTACAATAGCAGAGAAGGTTGTATTCTGTCAACGGCATGGTTACAAACACACGTTCAAGCATTCCTATGGTCACTCATCTGGCGTTCCCGAACCTGTTCCCGCCGCCCATCAATGCAAACTGCTCGACGCCCTTCAAAGCTCAGGTTGGGGAGAGATGAACACGGCCACGTTCACATCCGACCACTCGAGACGAGCGTGGCTTTGCGACCGACACCCACGTTCCAGGCGTGTTTGACAGGGTAACAGAGGAGGTGATGGTCTCCAGGGCTGAGATGGGTGCGCCATGGTCACAGTGCACTAGACGCGTTTGGGCATCCGGGCTGTCTGAGGTGGCAGTCCAATGATGCCCGCGAGCTCATCCTCGCCGTGTATCTCTGGACAGTGTTTTGGGTGTAGTCCTCGAAGCAGCTTCGGCGCTTATCGTGAGAACGTGTGAATGTGACAAGGTATCGCTTCTGAACACCCCACAACGGTGACACTCTGGGACTCTGTACTAGTCATACTCACCGACAGGTTGCACCTCACAAGTAGAGATCAGAAAATACGTGTCTAAGAACATGTAACGTTAAATTCATAAGCATCATGCCACTGACTATAGCTCAGCCTGTCCATCTTGCCAACCATCGACAAACATCTTGTTCAGTGGTATCCGAATGTCCATCCATCAACGCGCGCAAGGAGTTGTCAAGTTCACCGTACCCAATAATCTGCTGTTCATACCCCGAGGGCAGTGGGTCATTTGCCGTCGGTCGTGCATACTTGGTAGTCTGAATCGACATGGCTGAGCGTTGCGTTCTGTCCATGTAAAGACACGCGTACTTTGTCATTCGGTGCGTGGTGACGTCGGTGTATGTGGTGTTGCAAACGTCGATGGCAACCTCCTGCAACTATACAAATTGTCAGAAATTTTTTCATGTTTATAGCCATGGACGCGCCTGCAGCGATGACGAAGATGAACAAATCGTCCGAATGTCTTCCGACTTCAAGCTGCCCAGAGCATCAAACATCTCTCCATCATAAATGAATAAACAGGGACTGTACGTCATTCTCCACCGAGGCGGTAATGCATTGCAATGCTTCTTCACATCCGAACCTGAAGTATGAACATTCATATCCGTAGGAATAACGAACTTGAACACGCGGAGAAATATGGAGATCGCCTCACCTGGATAGTCAATACAAACCGGTCGTTTGCAGATACAGGGCTAGGGCGAATGACGACAACGGCGCCAACGTGACCGTCACGTCGTCATCGCTATCATTGTTGTGAGTCGGTGGAAGTAGCAATTTCATGTCCATGCCGATACACAGGGGTGGATGGTAGGAGGAAGCGAGAGCGGGCAGGTGTGAAGCAGGAAGGGCGAGCAAAATGATCATCCACAGTGAATGCGGGCATGCCAGGTGCATTGGGAGAGAGAAGGTAATGAAAGACACAGGTGAGGCTCGCAGGATAATGCACTCGAGCGAAGGTGGGAGAGGACGCACAGTAAGTGGTAGGTTTTCACGACGAGACAGAGGTCCAACCTACAGGATCGCCCATAGCTTCATCGGATTATCGAATCCGTGGCCTTACAGACAATAAGGCATGGCAGTGATATCTTTGAAGGGTGACTGGTGACCTCGTGTACGTTGATCTAGTATCAGTAACGCCCGTGTCATTGGCTGATGCGTACTGGTATGATGAAACTGCGTTTGTGTTAAACATTCGACCAGATATTTCACCAGTCGTCGGGATCGAGCCTTTGAAGCGGACGCAGTGGCATTTACACTAGACGGCGAACATCTTGTCGGTAGTGACCGCAAAGGTGTTCGCGTATGGCGAGTGCGAGACGACGAGCAAGTTGCGACGACGGTAACTTCGAATGTGTCAATCATATCTCTTGCTGTCTTGAAGGATAGCGAGTACATTGCCGCAGGGACAAGCAAGAGCAATGTGTTGGTTTGGGATGCAAACAGGTCTTTGCAGACCTGAAGGAAAGTGAATACACTGGCGCCGTTAGTTGCGTCGATTTCTGGCCATGTTCCTCTTGACTAGTTGGTTGCATCACTGGCTCGCTACATAGTTACACGACTGTCTGGGACATCCGACAGCCTGAGCAGCCGTTGACCATCAACTGCCACGATCACGTGAACGCAGCTTCGGAAGTACTCACCTGGAGGCAACTGCATGTCTATTCAAGTCTGCCAGGACAGAGCAATGGCGGATTCCCTGTCGACATTGACACGATTGTCCGGGATATCGCAGCGAGTCGAAAATGGGCATTGACTATCAAATGCCACGGTTACGCGCTTGCAGCGAAGTACTCCCAGAAGGGGACCGGAGCAACAGCCACCATAAAGTCAATTCAAGTCTGGGACAGCAGCAGTGGCGGATTGCTTATCGACGTTACGCTTAGTGTGGCCCCGCATTTTAACGTTTAACACTGGTCTTCCTTGGTTCGATAAACGTCTCGTCATATCAGATGAAACAACCAAGCAATTCAATGCGTCCACCAGCCCAGCGGTCTCAGAATGACCTATCCTTGATTCCGGCTCATCCTCATCCACTGCTCTCACTGGACGAGGGAAAATTGTCGCATATAGTTCATTAGATACCATCACTTTCTGGGACTCTTCTACTCACACCCGACTCTTTCACACCAAACGATGTCACAACATCATGGTTTACTCGGTCGCATCCTCTTCATCACCGTACATGGAATTTTCTTATATGCCCTTTATAAGGGATTTACATACTGTCCAACAAATGGAAGTTGTAAAACCGCTTATATTAGATTATGCAGGTAGCTTGTCTGGAAAACGGATCGCACAGTGATAGAGGCTGACCAAGCGTGGCAGTGCTCTGACAATTGGTATCTGCTATCAGTCCGAAACTTGTTGTGAACCGTGTTATACCATATATGCCAATATATTGATACGGTGTTGAGATAACATATTTCAGAATGATATACCATAGACAAGAAAAAAATTAATATTGGGATGTATCAACAGACTACTCTGTCTTTTTAACCTGAATGTGTGAATGTTAGCTAGTTCTCCGCTGAGTCATTCATCTTTTCTTCTGGTCGCCAAGCGTTCCGGTTCCGGTAGAAGACCGGCACAAAGCGAAACATGTGATTCATGGTGTGTAGACTATCCGGGGACAATGATTCCCAATGCGTTTCAAGCTGGGACCTGTGATCAAACTTTTGCTATATTGGTGATTTTGTGAGCAATGGAGATGAGTAGTTCAAATTACAGGTATATGAGTGGTTGTTTTCACTCTCTACGTTACTTTTTCATGTCGTGCTTATGATTTAATCCAATGCAGAGCCGTGTGATCAGAGTTACAATGCATTGATAGTTTTGTGAACAAACGTGGTGAATAGATCAAGTTATAATTGTGCAATCACCTATTCTACCCACTATTTAGATGCTTCACTGTCACCTTTCTGGATTAGCCTCAGTCTAAAATATACCGCTAAGTATTTGCTAGATCGGCAGTAATGCAAGCATATGTGACAATTAGCCTGAATCATAGTTATCCAAGTACTTGTTTTCATGACCTACTTTCACATTCCGTGCAATGATCGAGAATCGACCTCGAACAGAGGCGCACCATCAAGGTCTCATCATGTTAGTGGTATTGTGAGTATGAACAACAATTAGACTGTGTTATACTTAGGCAACTACTTGTTTTGATTTCGCACTTTTCCACTTCGTGCGATGGTTAAAAATTAGCCTTGGATTGAGCTACACTTTCGAGATATCGCTGTACTGGTAGTCTCGCGAGTATAGGTAACAAGTGGATCAAATCGTACGTAGTGTCCTAAATCAATCCCTATCAGCCCACCCTCCTCGGTCCCTCGCGGTTTGTCACCGTTCCACTGTTCATCTTACACCTCTTGAAGGATTCAATAACAGATCCCTTGTCTCCACTGTGAGGAGCATATTCAAGGACTGCCTCGTGGCCAAACACCTTCCTGTCGGACATTTAGTTTGGTCAAGCGGTACAACAACGAAGTTACTACCTGTTCCACCAAAGTAATAGTTCTTGAATGAATTGTTGATCACCTGGATCGCCGGAGGGTTTGAACCACTCGACAATGTTATGGTAGAAGACCCTGTAGTCGAACAATTCGTCTACAAGTCTCCAACTGCCCTGAGAAGAGAGTGCAAATCATAACTATGAAGTTATAAGTAATGGGTTTGGCATGGTAGGATATTGCTTACTTGCACAGCTATATAGGTGATTGAGCGGGGCTTAACTTTATTCATCCCAATCAGTCGTGCTACATGGGAACGAGTACGTTGCTCCACACGACGGCGTTTATTAGGCATGGTGTTCTCAGCTTCGTCCACTGAACTTGGGGAAGTGAAGATAGACTTGAATGCCTGACAGGAGAGTATCCGTCATTCATCATCCATGTTCAAGGGAAGGAATAGACCACATACATTCACCAACATCTCACCTTTGAATAGTCCCTTTGTGGGTTCAGTTGAATCATAGACGCCATCTTCATATAGAAATTGTGGCCAAGAATCAGCTGTCACTAAGTAATCAGGATGCCAATCATGAATCTTTGTGCGAAGTCTGAAAGATCATGTTAGCCCATAAGTAAAATACAATATTGGACATACTCTGTATTGTCCCAGTCATATTCCACCGGGCACAATAACCTTGCAGTCGCATCATTCTGGAACCCACATCCGTACTTATCATGGGGGCTCAACTGAGGATTAGGAGGGGCTAGTTGCATCAACCACATCACCACCAGAATCTTCAGATGACAGGCGTCATTGCTGCATGCCCCATCCGCCCCTTCAGTGAGCTACAAAATGTTGTTACTAGTAATTCGAATATACAAAGAACTTAATACACACCTGCTTGACAATGTCATCCAATCTGCCCCGATCATTAGTAGTTTTGATCCACTCGGTCAACTGGGGTATATAGCCCTGCAGTTCCAGGAAGGCATCATATAGGCGATCGTACTCCCTAGGGAATTTCTTAGTTTAGGCGTAACAGATGAGACTCAGACCACTCACTGTTGCTCGTTCTCCCCATCGTCTCCGGATAGTTGACTGGGTTGCTGACCCCGCCGGTCGGCCTCAATAATCAAGTCAGTCAAATTGTCGTGTAGTGTTACCACTCGTCTGATGGCCCGACCACGAAGGCGCCAGTTCACTGTTCTAGAAGAAATGCGCTGGGTTAGATGTGCTCATCATCCAAACAATCAATACTTACGTGGTGGCTTGGTGAGTGTCACCCTTGTGAGAGCGTTGCAAGTGCCGCACTTCAGCTACCAATGTTGCGACCTGAGATTGAAGGGCAGGAAGAGTAGAGTCATCGGTCAGGCCTGAGTTTGCATCAGAGGGTTGGGCATTGGTAAGACCGCGACTACCTTCAGAAGATGCCCAAGGTGACTGTAGGGCACTTGACGGTGGCATTGTAAGTGGAGGTCTGCAAGACGAGAATGAGGGCCAAAGTGTTCAGACAGAGAATGGGCCACACCGTGAGGATAAAAACCTTAGAGTGGCCGGTGTGACAGGGATCGTGTAATCGGAGATCTAGCCAAGCTAGGTTGTCAGGCTCGCAGGGTAGACGGAGGTCGACAGATATGCCATAAACTGTCTGTCAGGATGGCTTACCTAGTAACTGTCAGCGTTGCATTGGACCATTTGCTCGGTCTGGAAGAATCGGGGCAGTCCATTGCTGGGACCCTTACGAATATGATCTAATGGAACCCTGTCAGGCGCTCGCTTAGTACATCTGGTATATTGACAAGCATTGCGACCACAGACCCTAAATAATTTGATCGCCGGCATCGGATGGGATCTGTCAGGTGCTCGCTTGCATGTAGTCCTGCCCGGAGCGTAGGCATCAGAGTGTCGTGAACCGTGCATTGAATTATCAGGTAGTCGGGCCGAGCTACACTCGGGTCTGAACTGGGATCCAAGTACCCATTGTGATTGCTGTTACTAAGTTAATGATATAAGATGGCACGAGTGGAACTTCAAACACACTCGCTAGTACTCATGTGTCTTCACAATTTCCGTTTCGTCGATCTCCCACTGGAGCTTCAGCGCCGCACGTTTTTAATGCTGTTGGATGAGCAGCAGCCGCATCATTACGCGCAGGTAGCCAATCGGTTTTGCATCTGGTAAACATAGTTCTCAAAAGATAGGACTCAAGTACTCACCGACGACAGGCTTAAACCTTATCTCTGGCGGCAAATTGCACTAGCCAACCCATGGAAAGCGAGAGACTTCATCGACTTTTTAGAGGGTTTACCGGGTTACAGGAAGAACGTGACTATCCTCCGTGTGGCATTCCGTGTTCGTAATTGGCAGATCGCACGCATCCTCGACATTTGTCGATCCATTACATGCCTTGAACTTGAGTCAACCTATTGGATAGGGTTGGCAGCGGAACATGACGCTATTGGCAATGCACTCGGTAACCTCCAAACACTAAGAAGCTTGCACATCGTTCTGGGATCGGTCATCAAGAACAAAGTTGTTCAGCTACCGATGTACCCTATTTTCCAACAGCTCACGCACCTGCATCTAACCTCTGCGGAATCTTCTCAAGAAAGTCTCCCAGATGGCTTCGAGCACTTGAAGAGCCTCACTCATCTTTCGTTGACGTGGCCCTCCTCGCGTCAATGTGCCAAAAGCTTGGCGGCGTTCCTGGCTAGGCCATACACACAGGTGGTCATTGTGTGGTTTACTAATGCAAGTCGCATCCGTGTCAAGCAGGACACAGTTAGCGCAGATCTCCAGGAACGAGGGCTGGTTCACTCACGGCTGGTAATCCTCGAGTCACAACACATGAGGAAAATGGCGAAGCGTGCCGGAGGTGCTTGGCGATGGGCGGAGCAGATTGTAGAGTGGAGGATCGAGAACGATTGTTCATATTCTTCCAGTTAGTCGTCTGTGGAGACTGTTTTCGTCTGATACTATCCTATACTCCCCAGTGCGACCGACAGAATATCCGCGTTTTTCAACGTATCAGAGGAAAGACACCAGAGCGTAGTCATAATACTTACCTACTGGATTCTGCTACTCAACTTTGTCATATAAAACGATCGCGAAGGGTTTGAGGAACTTCACAGGGCACAGCTGGCAATGGCACGGTAACAAATCAACGAGCATCTTCAACCCCACTGTCACTCGATGCGAGGTGGTGATGGAGCGACACTCAGGACGCAAAGTCCTATTGTTTTCTGTCCGACACAAAGTCGAACAGTGACATTGCCAGCAGTGCTGAGGGCACCAAGCCCTCAGCTTGCCAATGGCCCGGGCCTTCCGTGTTGGCAGTCCCGAATCGCCTTGCGTTGGTGGGAAATGCAAGTGCGTTTCCAAGTTAAAGCTCCGTTTAAATTTCCTTGACTCCAACCGCATGGCCCCACTTATCCCGATGGTTCACCCTCCAACCATACTATCCATCGATCCCAATCGTGACACAGAATACAAGGGGACTCAATGTACATCCCTGGGCTCCCCTCCTCCCGCCAGCCCACTTTCTAGCCCCAGCCCCTTTTCTAGTCCCAGCCCCTTCTCTAGCTCAGAATATTCCTCCCGGTCTGCGGAGTCGGCTGGGTGTGTACGTTGTGCCCGCACGGGCACAATGAGATCCCCATACCCTGTTCCGCATTTGAGTCGAAGTCTTGAACTCCGCTTCTTGCGGAGGAACCTCAGGGCGGGCAGCGGGCATGATATATCTTTGGCAGACGTGGATAGGGTAACATTACTTTTACTTCTTATTCTACATTTACTCACGGTTCTTAGTGTGATGGGAGGGCCCTGTTGGCCTCGGGAATTCATTCTAGGTTGTCCGACGGAGCACTTGAAGAGGCTCTACGCATGAAGCAAAAGGGCCGTGAGGCCAGACGTCTTCGTGCATTAGCAACTGCATACGAGCTTGAAGAAGCAGAGCACTACCACAAAATCCTCCGTTATCTTTTGCAAGACGACATGGCGGGACTGCGCTCGTTTGATAAATCTGTCGGTGATATCACCGACATCACCGATCTCATAGCATTCAAGAATCAGGAATATACGGCGGAGATCTTGGAAGTCAATACCGTTGATCGTCAACTTGATGCCCTTGAGGGCGAAGCTCAGTCACGTTTGCAAGTATCTAATCAAACCCCGACCCCCGATAAGTAGGGCATAACAAGAATTGAGCGTACAACATGCAATTATGTGAGCGACAGTCGAGATTGGGAGTTGACGTGTTTTGATGACGTGCGATTATAGCATATGTCTACTATGCACATATGCTACACCACGTTTGTTGTAGACTATACGAGCCCGCAATGTATTCCATGACATGATATTCAATAGCATTAGCAGCGAGTAGTCTTTCTGTTTTGGGAGCGCAACACCAGTGACATTGAATTGACGAAGGCCTACTACAGACGTAATAGACAGTCTAGCTCTACTTAACTCTACGTCAAGGCGGCTACAAGAAGCTTTGGAAGAGGTCAGATCCCAGTCGCCCGGAAGTTCTGGGGAATCTGGGTACCTATGTCGTCGGGGGCGGCGCACGGTAACGTAGTTGGTAGGCGGTGGCTTCAAACCATTCCTAGTTGGAAGCGAGTGGCTTCGCGAGACTCAGGTCACGATCCACAGAACCACCTGAGCGTGCAAGCAATCAACGTGAAAAAAAAAAGAACGATAGACGGGCAACTTACGCATGGGTTTCCCTGGTGACCCTCAGCCCATTGGAAGTTGGTAGGCGCGGCATGGCAACGTAGTTGGTAGGTAGCAGCTTCGAACCATTCCGTTGGAAGCAAGTGGTTTCGCGAGATTAGGGTTGCGATCCACAGAACCATCTGAGCGTGCAAGCCGTCAGCATGAAAAAAAGAAGCGACAGACGGGCGACTCACGCATGAGTATCGTACCAATATCCATAACCGGTAACGCTGCCAGGAAAGTACTATGGGTGGGCCATACTGCGGATGGGGAAAACGGAGGGAGCGTATGTATTGACGAGGAGGGTGGACAGTGCCAAGCAGGCGGCGAATCCATTCCGAGTTCCTATCGTGCACTCGGGGGAGGCCGCAGCAGAACTTGATGGGGCGATGGCTTCTTCCGATCAGTTGGCGAGCTCGGGGCGATATCGGAGTCCCATCGGACCTCCTCGTGAGGGGGATGAACGGGGGGAAGAGGTGTGCCGCTTTCCTACATTCGCCCAGGCTAGACTCAGCTTTGTGACACCGCGGATGTGAAAAAATTACCATTTGTGTGCTTTCTCGCTCTTTCTCTCGGCCAGAATCCCCAATGCAGCATTTTCCCACGAGTCGTTGCGCCTTCATTCAAACTAGTTGTCCCCGTCCCTTTTGTCCCTCACTACGACAACGTCAGCCGGACTCCCAGCCAATCAACCTCCCTCTCTTTGGATTTGCTGAGCAGGGCTTTGTGCCCTCAGCATTGACTTTCATCGTCTGACTTGGTGTCGGATGATATACACTCTAGGACTTGGTGTCCTGAGCGTTGCCCCGTCGCCACCACGCATCGAGCGACAGTGGGGTTGAAAACGCTCGTAGAGCGTTTTGTCATCCATGATTTGAGATCATCACTCCGATATGACGCATTTCTACTCACTCCAGACTTGATTAACAATCGAGCGAGCATCGCACTTAGGCCATAAGTGTGCTATATTCGTCAGGAAATACTTGTGCCGACGGTCTGTTATTACTAGATGATCATGATGCCAGACGCTTTTAGTCGCCTCATTCACGATCAGGCGAGATTCGCACTTCATGTATGTGTTCTATATCCGTCTGCAATACCCTACACCCCAAGTACTAGTGTATAAATTCGTTCACTCAGCCTGAAGATCATTTCCGCGTCTTCACTCAGCATGAATAATATAGATAGGTTCTCAGTACGTGATGACTTATTCATAACTTCTAAACCTTGTGGTACTTATTACCACCAGACCAGATACTCTGAGTCGTCAAGTTGTCAGGACTCGAGCGCGATCGAAAATCCGGTATGTGATATTGTTTATTTTATTGCTGTGATACTGACCACTACCAGCATGGATCCTTCGAATCGTCAGATTATCAGTCATCGTTTCAACAAGGTGGGACTAGCGCGATTGGAAACCCGGTACATGATATTGTACATATATTTTAAAATCCGTGGTGCTGACTACTACTAGTATGAAAGCTTCGAGTCGTCGGATTGTCAGGCATTATCTGAACAATCTGGGACTAACGCGATTGGAAATCCGGTACGTGTTATCATTCGTGGGTTTTATCGCTGTGATACTGACCACTACTAGCATGGATTTTTCGTATTGTCGAATTATCAAGCGTCATTTGATCAAGGGGAAACAGCTTTCGCGACCGAAAATTCAACTTTTTGGACTCAAGGAGTCGATTTTCGGGCCCCCTCATGGTCATCGTACGACTACTTTTCTCCCAATCACCTCGATCCAAATTCTTTTCACCCCCCTCCCGCCCAAGATCAACTCATGGCGCTCCCAAGCAGTCTAGAGCAAGCAGTATGTTCGTTTCGGGATGTCTCGCATTTACGCGATCCGCCTCACACCGAGGGACGCTATAACATTACGGGACCGAACTTTGTCTCCCAACGGCTCACCGCTTTGGCCTCTCACACGTCCTCCAGTCAACTAAATCGCGCGCTTATTCCACCCGGTGCCGCCCCCCACCAGGCGCAGCTTTTGTCAAGCTACTCACCATTTGATGTCGAAGCCCGTTACCCCTCCTCACAGCCTGACACCGCAGCCCGTCACCTTATCCTCGCCCCGCCATCTGATATCGAAGCCCGTCACCCCTCACAGCCTGACGCCGCAGCCCGTTACCTCATCCCCGCCCCGCCATCTGATGTTGAAGTTCGTTACCCCTCCTCGCAGCCTGACGCCACAGCCTGTTACCTCATCCCCGCCCCGCCATCTGATCCTGAAGCTCGTTACCCCTCCTCACAGCCTGACGCCGCAGCCCGTCACTTCATCCCCGCCCCGCCGAGCTACAAATCGCAACCTGATCCCGATCGTCTACAGCTCGATGTCGCGGTTCGTCACCCTGCTATTCAACCATACCGAAGACAGCGTCGGGCCAATCTTCGGTCGTTGGTCTCGAGGTCCAGCAATATGTCTGGCATCATTCCAACCCCCAGAGATAGCCTCTTGCACGAGGCCACCACTTACTTCTTTGAGAAGCACCCAATTCGTGATGCGACGGCCGACAAGGAATATCTCGATGAGTGTATCGAGCGGTTCTTCGCCGGACACCCCATGGACGCTGGTACGTACCACTTGTTGTATTTGTACATCATGATTGAGGAAGGTAGCATATAAGGCAACGCTCGTGAAGACGGGAAGACAAGTGTGGTTCGACATCACGCGCTTGTTCAAGATTGTCAGCCGGCTCAGCGCAACACACCTCCCAGAGTTGCGCGTGCCTATTGATCGAAGATGTGATATGCGAGCGCATTGGGAACCAATCATCCAACATCTACTGACCGATTGGAGATTCACGGACGAAATCATGGTAGGACTCATAATAACCTAGTGCATACGTTTTGATCGAGTTGCAGGAGGCCAATGGGTTGGACCGGCAATCCACGGTTTTACCGTTTGCTCGGCCGGCAATCACCGACATAATATTAGAGACTGTCTGCATTGTGAAGCCACGCCTTTACAACCATCTCCAGTCTACCGACGAGGGTCTCGCAACCATGATTGCGTTTTCCAGTTCCGTGCTGCGATGGGCGCTGGAGTCCATGTACCTGGGAGAAAGAGATTTCAACGCTAGTCGCTACAAGACTACTTACAATGAAGCATTGGCGCGTCTGGTTAACTTGGAAAAGGAGGAATCCCGGGTCTACCTCCAAGGACTGTATGGCAACATTCGCGCAAGAGGAGAGGAACTCGTAGGATTGTTCGTGGGTCATTCGAGCATTTAGTCTAGTATCTTAGTGACCAACCTATTTTACTTGACAACGACAACAGTTAGTGTTACCACCTCCTCGTATACTTCGAGCTGTGCGTTCTAATTAGACTTTATGAAGAGGCAGTTGAGCTGTGTGCTTGCAGTCATCCTTATCGCCCGGCAACGTTTTTCCCTGATACCATGTTACGTCCATCTCGTTTCCCTCCTAGAAGGCGGCTTTTGCGTGCTGATCTACACTTCAGTGGTATGCAAATCTGGCATTGCGTCATCGCCGAATATGCTCCCGTCTCTGCGGGAGTTTGCCAATGGTACTATATTTACGTAGCTGCCAGCATTCAGCCTTTCGTGTTAACCCTCGATGCGGACCAGTTTCTTCGAAGTAAGCATGACGAGATGCCGTGTTCGACGTGTCACCGAAAGGATACCACTAGTTCTTGCAATCTACCAGCAACAGTATCGATACATCGCCATCGTACTCGTTTTCATATTTCTCGATGTTGTCATATATCCTGCTTCAGGCACTCGTGGTTTCACACTCGATCGTCGACGGCAAGTGTACGATGCTTCAAAGTCCGGTAACCACTTCATTTTTGGGGATTTGCACGATCACTTCACAGAGTGTTTTATTCTATCTGACATATCGTGGAAGTGTCTTCCGGCGTCCAGCTTCTGGGCGTAGTGAGATCGTCGCCATCGTCATACGGGATGGTGTCGTCGTGTTTGGCGTCGTTGCCGGTAGGTCACAGACATCCATACACGGAGAGACTAATCTCGAACTTCCCGTCAGGCACCGCTTTTATGTCCAACCTCAATTTTGTGTTGCACCGTGCCGTCATCAACGTGTTTTTCCCGTACGTGTCCGGCTGGATTCCACAGCTTGCTGGTTTGAATTCATTGCCTCCATCGATCCAGATGGCTCGCGTCACCATCCATTGTTGTGCATGATCTCGGTACACTGATCACACGTTGACTGATATCAATCAAACAGACCCCTCAGATGATCCTAAACATGCGTATGATCGCTGAGCCAGCAGATTCGAGAGTAGAACTTACAACCGGCCTGATACCCAACCAACGGCGAGCGAGGCTGCTGCCACGGTGATTCAGGAGGTGCTTAGAGATGTTCCGTGATGCTCCGTGACTGAGGTACGCAAGTGTCGTTTCCTGCGAGCGGCCGGCATGTGCCTCTAGGGACTCGGCCGTACTGGACGCGTTACGGTCAGCTGGACGGTTCGGCGTTGGGTAATGTGGTTGGCGGGCACACCGCCGTTTTTGAAGCGAAAGATGGCTTGGGAGTTGAGAGTGCCGCGTCGAGGCCGTTGGACGGCGCCGCTCTGTCACTCCACACCGAACTTGACAGCTGTGATCCGCAGATAGTAGATAATCTAATAATTTATAAGTACATATGCATCTCTCGAAGTAGACGAGGTGAACTTCGTTCCCACTTCGCCCCGACAACAATACCATCACCAGTTATATAAACATTTTCCCACGGCTCGTTCGATCAAGTCACCCGTCCCCGTCCCTTTTGTCCCTCACTGCGACAACGTCGGCCGGACTCCCAGCCAACCAACACCCTCTCTTTGGGCTTGCTGAGCAGGGCTTTGTGCCCTCGGCATCGACTTTCATCGTCTGACTTGGTGTCGGACGATATACACTCTAGGACTTGGTGTCCTGAGCGTTGCCCCGTCGCCACCACGCATCGAGCGACAGTGGGGTTGAAAACGCTCGTGGAGTGTCTTGTCGCCCTTTTGTCGCCCTGGGCTTACCGGATCGCGCCCATCAGCTCCTATTCCATGCCTACCGCACTCACTCGTTACCAACCTCAATCTCGTGGAGACGACTGTAAGTTGTTCGGGTGTGGTTATCCATATCGACCCGGTCTAACATTTTGATCTAGCTGCTTGGCAGTCTCTTGATGCCCGCACGATTGCCACTTGGGGTGACACCAACAATGTTATCACGTCCCCCAATATGACCTTCATTCCTGCCCCGCATGTACTGTCCGAGGGACTCCACGCTCGCGCTGATGGTCGGTTTGGTGCTGCGGACTGCTTCCAATGGCCTCAGACCTTTGACGAGAAGTGGATTTGGTCGGTCTGTGTGCCTCGCCAAGAATACCACCAGTCGTCCGATCCCCTCACCTGGGCCTGGTACACTCCAACAATGGAGGACTTGGATCTCATCTCATCCACCGCCTATCCTGTTGGCACGTTCAAGCAAGACAAGGCGGTCAAGATTGCCTCCCTGTACGTTCTCGTCAATCAACGATACCAGGAATGGAAGAAGCTGCGGAAAGATAAGTTCGACATTGCGGCCCAGTGGTTGCAATCTCTCCAACATCTTACTACGTTACTATTGCAACAGCCTCTTCTCTTCCGGGATCTGGTTGCGTATGTCGCCAATATCCAGCGTCTGTTCATGGACATTTGGGCGTTTCTGGACTATGTTACCATTGTCCAACGTCACATCGCCTATCCTCCACCTATCCCCGAACCCCTTCGACTGGATTGGATGGGCTGTTTCACGACTAGCCATCACATATGCAACCAACTCTTTCAAGCTGGTATACCCGTTTGGCTGATCCGCCCGGCCAGTTCAGTATCATCAAGGACCAACATTGAACGTCCGGTCACCTTCACATTCCCCGATCAAATTGTTCGTGCCGAATATGGAGAGCAGGGAAAGAACAAACCCTTTCCTGTGCTTCACACAGGCCCAGGAGGTTTTGGTCGTCATCAGCATACACGCCGGCATTACATGTCGTTCTCGCAAACAGAAAGTGCTCCTTCCGAATCGGCAAATGCTATTCGCCCCTCAAAGGTTGGCAAGGTGCCTGCTCAAGCCCAACTGAAGAAGGAGGATCGCAGAAAAAGAAAAAGTTACAAGAAGTTCTGTGAGTATCTTATCCCCGGTACACAATACACTGTCTGATCTGATGTTTTTAGCCAATATGCCGGTGGCACAGGTGCCTCGCGACAAATGGAAAGAGTATGCGCATCCTCTCCTGCCTGCCGCTCTGAAGGTTTGGTCCACAGCAATGGACCGTGTTGAGAAGGAAGAAAACAGGGTCCGAGCAGGGGCGGATCGAGGGTATTTTTTTCCCGAGCCTGCGCTCTTCGTGACTCCCCATTCCGCCTCCCGCCGGCACCTCTACCTCATTAACTGGCTGGCGGCACGACCCGTCTGGATCGCACGTATTCAACATAGTCCCCCCGATAGATTCCCTCGCGCAGCGATGTGGCGCGAATTTCTCAGCTGCAGCGAAGCAACGTCAACCAGCGAGGAACCCGAGGCTGGCCATTCCGATGAGATCACAGAGTCTCAGAAGCGAAGGCAGCTGGCGCAAGAGCTCTTCGGTGGCACTGCGATGCAGATCTCACAAACGGGAACATGGGCCACTACTGAGAATGTCCATTGGCGGGATGTTGTCATTTCAATACTGTCGTTGCTTGATCCCCCCCCCCTCCTTGTCCGACGAATACTCTGGGAGATTTTCGAATTGGGTTTCCGTGCTGAGATGTTGGCGCTAGACCGTGCCATGGTTCCCGAGAAGTGGTCCGTGTTCGAGACGGAACGACGAATGCTAGTGGAAAGCGTATGCCCTGGGACGAAGGGCCTTTTGATGTGGAACGAACCACTCCCGGACCATCCTGGAAACCTTGGGTTGACTGACACTGCTCAAGACAACGTCACTGTCCTTTGCCGGTTCTGTTTACTGCTATCGGCCTGGCCGTCGGCAGATTCATCACTTGGCGATTTCATCAATAGCAGTCCTTCCATGCCACTTGACGACCTCAAGCGTCGGGGATTTGAGGTAATGTCGCGGGCCACTCTTTTTTACGTCCAATGTTTTTATGATCGTTTTGGCCGTCCTCCTTTACTCCCTCATGCGTTCCCCTTCGCCGAATCTCCCTAGTCTCGCTATTATTACCTTTTTTTTTTCCTCATACTTCATTTCCCCCCTTTTTTCTGATCATTTCGTGATAAATGTATCGTGTTTAAAACCATCAATCTAATTTTGTTCTATCCTTACAGCCTCCAAGCATGGTGGCATGCAAGTTATGTAAGGTCCCGATAAGGATTGCCACTTGTACTTTTCACCACGCGCACTACACTTGGTACTAACCTTCCATGTTCAGCTGTAGTAACGGTTGCTCGCGAACCTTCCAGTCGTCAAAAGGTCTCACACAGCACCGTCAAAACTGTGCAGTTTACCTGGCCGAGCACGCACAACGACTGGAAAGACTAGGTACCTCTTTGCAGGGACTCTCTAACGCTTCGAGACCATCAGTTCCTGTAAGTATCATCCGTCTTAGCGACTGCCACAAGCTGAGCCACGTTTACAGCCATCAGCTACTGTCCGACAAGTCCTCCAACCTGAGGATGCTTCCCCTTCTGTCGTCGATCAACAAGCAACCGGCTCTCAGGTCCACACTGCTCGGTCTCAAAACGAAGATATCCATGTTCCTCAGCTGCCGTCTCACAACCTGCCTTCACAAACCCTGGTGGCCCCAGACCTCGGCCAGTGCCGCTTGCGATCCAAGTATCGAGACCTGTTGCCAGAGCCCCTTCCTACTGCTGAAGCGACGGATCGTGTCGGTCAGGCTTCGACCTCAAGGATCCCACGTGTACTCCTACACGTGTTTGACTCTTTCCAAATGGTGTTCAGTGTATTTGGCATCGCTCGCCACTATCGTCATAGACCGTCGCATGACCCTGACCGCTTTATCACGTCTGAAGATCTATCAAAACCGATATCAATTGGGTCAATCCCTCAACCAGGTTCCACCCCCCGTCCACCTTGGCCATGGTCCAACATGTCCATATGGCGCCTCATGTCGTGGGCACTCAGTGGTAGTCGTCAGAAGTCACTAGCAGAGGTGAATCGTTTGGTAACCGATGTCCTTCGAGCGCCCGACTTTCATATGGAAGAGTTGGATTCATTCGACGCTCGGATAGAGAGTGGGCGTTTAAACGCAGTGGCAAATGCCTTGCCCACATATGATCACTTGGACCAATGGAAGAAAACGTCGGTGGAGATTCAGGTACCGACCAGGGAGAAAAGCTTGACAGGTAATGGCAAGCCTTTTGCCATTGAGGGCTTCTATTACTGACCGATCCTTGAAGTTATCCGCACTGTATTCGCCGAAGCCTCTTCCAAAACGTTTCACCTGCTACCATTCCGGAAAGTAAGCTGCTTGTTTCTTATCGTAGGACATACTTTCTCATCGTGATGCTCATAGATATGGAAATCTCCTCTCACAGGCAAAGTCCAAAGGATTTATGACGACCTTTATACTTCGGACGCATGGATTGAAGCTCAAGACGAAATTATGAAACAAAGGCGAACTGATGGTTGCCAACTAGAAAGAGTAATAGCTGGATTAATGTTTTGGTCCGACTCCACGCAGCTAGCACAGTTTGGTCATGTCTCTGCATGGCCCATTTATCTGTCGTTCGGCAATCTGTCCAAATACTCTCGACAAACAGCAGAAAAGGGTGGATGCCAACCAATCGCTTTCATCCCGCCGGTAAGGATTGTCAGCCACTACACCGAATGTCTGCTTACCCTCTGTTCACTAGCTCCCTGAACTGCTCTGCAGATTTATAAAGAGCCTCTCCCGAAATAGGAATACTAACGGTGTATACACTCACTGCAAACGTGAGCTCGTTCATGCCGTCTGGAGATTATTGCTGGGGGATGATTTCGTTGAAGCATATAAAAATGGTATTGTTATCAAATGCTTCGATGGTGTTGTTAGACGAGTCTACCCACGCATTTTCACTTACTCTGCGGACTACCCTGAAAAGTAAGCATCTCTTGACTTCCGAACGTCTGCAAAACTGATCCAATGAACAATGTACCCAGGGCGCTTTTAGCTACTATCCGGGACAAAGGCATCAACCCATGCCCACGGTGTTTGATTCCCGGTTCGCTATTCCATCGGCTGGGTTTCCGGCACGACATTTCAGCAAGAATGACTCGTGCACGTACCCATTTCACACACAAGGTCAACCAAGCACGCCGGGCGATTTATAATCTTGGCATGTCGCTGAAGAGTGTGGCGGTTGAGCGTTTGTTGAGGCCAGATTCTCTAGTTCCGACTGTGGTGCGTGTTACCGGAATGTCCTGTGGCCATTTCTCAGTCGTTCCCTTTCTGTAGAATGCATTCACTGAAAAGCTTTCATCCTTTGGCTTCAACATTTACTGCTCGCTTGTTGTGGATTTCTTACACGAATTTGAGTCTGGGGTTCTCAAGAGCGTCCTTAAACACTTGTTCAGGATACTGCTCGCCACCAAACCAGACAATATCCATGAAATGAATCATAGGTGGGTCACGACACTACTACTGGAATTTTAACAATTCGAACTGAAGCAGTGAGACAGGTTTTCGATGGTACCTCCTTTTGGTGTTGATAGGATCCGCAAATTTCGTGAGGATGTTGCTGACACTAGTCATCGTCCCGCTTGGTACTTTGAGAATCTGTTACTGGTATGTCTTTGATTAACAGAGGTTAGTTCGACGAGTTTATTTAATTGCTCTTCAGTGTGCTATCCCTGTTTTCGAAGGTCTATTCTCACCCCCGCATGATGAAATAGTTCGGACCCTCCTCTTTCGGCTCACCGAGTGGCATGCACTAGCAAAGTTCAGGATTCATACTGAGGAGTCCTTAGATCTCCTTGACCAGGCACTGCGCCGCCTTGGCGTTCAAGCCCGAAAGTTCCAGCGTTTGACATGCTCTGTCTTCGATACGCGAGAACTCCCACAGGAATCGGCTGCAAGGGTAAGAAGGGAACAAGCCGCTTTGCAATCCGGACAGCGTAAGAAAGCGGCCTCATCACCCTCAAAGCCTACGTCATTCAATATGAACACATACAAATTTCATGCTCTAGGTGACCTTATGACCATAATCCACATATATAGAACCATTGATTTGTATACTCTAGGTGACTATGGAAGCACGATCCGTATGTTTGGAACGACCGACTCATACTCAACCCAAGTGGTGAGTTTCGATTGTTACCTTGTAGCAATTCATTGAATCCTCCCGCGCCTAGGGTGAGCGAGCCCATAGGATGGTGAAACAATTCTATGGTAGTTCCAACAAGCATTCTGTATCCGAAGCTCTTATTCTACAGGAGAGGCGACAAACTCTCATCAGACGGCAAATGGATTTGGATACTGATGGGGTAGAGGAAATCGACCAGATACTAAACCTATCTCCACTTTCGCACCACTCCATGCCTGATAAATCTCACCCCAGCAAACTGTTTAACCTTCTTCGTTTTCTTCGGGATCACCAAGACGATCCAGCAGTGAAGGTGATGTTAACTTTCACCCTACCGTCATTTCTGTGCTATCTAATGCTACTCATCAGCCGACTTTCATGCAAGAACTTAGAGATCACTTACTTTCCAGGCAACTTGGCCTGGAATTTGATGGGGATGAACGCGCCTTCACTTCCCAACAGCGCAATCAAATCCAGCTCGTGAACCTGGACTCTGTCATAGAATGCAAGACTGTTCGGATCAACTACACTACCTACGACATTCGCCGGGACCACGATCTTGTTCGAACTACTCGTGGTGATTTCATTATGACCTTGTCGAAGGATCAAGCACACCCCTTCTGGTATGCACAGGTAATCCGGGCCTTCCATGTTCGGGTTCGATTCTCTGCGGATGGTGCCGGATACACGGAACAGAATATGGAAGTTTTGTGGGTCCGTTGGCTTGGTATAGACCAGCACCATAAGTGGGGATTTGGGGTAGGACATTTACCAAAGGTAGGATTTGTGCCCGATCAACCCGACCACCTGCCATTTGGTTTTTTGGATCCTTCACTGGTCATCCGAGCTTGCCACCTCATCCCAGCATTCCACGATGGCCGCACCACACACCTTTTACCATTTGGTCAATCGGTAGCAAGAATGGGGGCTTTAGTGGATGACTGGGCCGCATTCTATGTGAACATGTGAGTCACCCTGTCTTACTCAATGAATCTTGTACTTATTAACTACAAAACTAATAACTGAGCCACAGATATGCTGACCGAGATATGTTTGCTCGATATGCCGGAATAGGTGTCGGACACCATGTCTGGCAGTACTATAGTGCATCCCTCACTATTCAGCCGGGGGATGCAATGGAGGATGATGATGATGGGGATGATGAGACAATGATGGAAGGTACTCATCCAAACTGTGATGACGACAGCGATGACCCTCTTGACTATGAGGGTGACACTGATATGGATGAAGAAGAATCAGGGAACGAGGGCAGTGACATGGATGAAAGCATTGGCATGATTGACGATGATCCTGGAGAGTTTATTTAATTCCATGTGTCTTATCGAGCGAGGATCATCGTGCACATGTATTTTTCGCAAGGGAATTTTGAAGCTGCAACTGACTTTCGAATACACAGCGAATCTTCGAGGATACCATTGTCAATAGCCACGGAACATATAGTATCTACATGTGCAAGCATACATAGGTGTGATTGTACGTGAAAAAATGCGACATGATCACAAAAACATGGTGGGCACGGGGGACGAAAAGGGTGCAGCGGATTGAATGTGTGTTAAGATCTTTGTTCAGTCTTTGCCGGGAGATGGTAATAAAATCCTCCATAGATCACACTGCTTATAAGGTCATATATCTTTATGTAGCTGCACTCGATTGATAGCACATGTAGCATAAGATATTTGAAATATATTGTCATATAATTCCTTCTAAGCTATGTATTTTCCGTGCAGGTATTGGCAATCCGACAAGTAAATATATACTACTTATAGGGTGCCGACACAAGATTATACATATCTCTCAGGAAAACAAGAAAATGATATATTCCCTAAATATACCTTGGATCCTTGGTGACGGTGATGGAGAGGTCTGGACGTGTACGTACGTGGTAAGGACCGGAGGGACGGACCATACCTCCCGGACTTGTGGCGGCGGTTGGCCCTTCCGGTCACTCCGGAGTGACCAACGCAGGGCAGACGGCTTCCGTGCGGTCCCCAAACGCTGCTGCCTTCGCTGCATGCCTCTGAGTGGGTGGATGCCCTCTCATGCATGAGCCGACACGTTTACATCGCCATGACGGTCTGTGTTCACTTTGCATGGGGATTTTACCATCGGTCGTGCGCTTGAGGGTGGTTTGCGCTGAAGCGAACCCTCCCGACAGTGGCGGAAACTAACTTGAACCTCGCGCTTGCACAAACAGGTGGGACCCGGCCCATGGAAGACGATGAGCCATGCACGCAATCGTGGTCACTAGGATTCCGAGACGACTTTCCAAGCCCTGCCATTTCTCACACGGTCGACGAGTCCTCTGGAGGTACTGTAAGTTGACCCACGTTTTCGCTCAGCATCGTGCACCATTTTTTTGGCGGTCCGCGTCAGGTTTCCCCGATTGCCACCGCAGATTCATCGAATCAAGGGACCGGGCACACAACGTCTCTGATGAAGACTCGGACCGTGATGCGCACCTCATATGAATCGCCAGGCCAACTTTTTCTGGTCCTCGTTCAGCACTGACGGGGGGCAACCACGACCACGTCGTCGTTGTCAATCTCGTCATCCAATCCAACTTTGACTCAACATACACCACTGAATGCCGATGCAGGAATAACGTTTCCTTTCGCAAGGTAGTATCTCGTGTACACAAATGCCCAAGGCATCGTCTCCCTCCATGCGAGCAATCACATGACAGAAACGGAGACATCGGTTCCCCAAGTCATAGCCCGCTCGAAGCTGCCACGAACCCTTTTGAACGCGCCTACGTCTTGTCTCCCATCGGCGGTTTCACGAAACTTGAACGATCAGACCGTTACTTGTCAGTGAACCTGGTTCTCCTTTGCTTTCGTCAGTACACCGCCCTTTGTATTAGCCCTTCTTGCCAAATCTGATTATTCTTCATAGCATCTACGACAACATGTGCTCGCCCCTCTTTTCCAAAAGCCCTGTGGTTTTTCGGACGCGGTCCTCACTCTGCCTGACATCCGTCACGTGCTCCATTTTCCCTGTGCGCAAAATATGCTTCGTATCGATGTCATCGGGAATACAGTCATGTTCCTCTTCAGTATCATGTTCAGCAAGCATGCAAAAAATATGAAATACACCCAGTATCAACAGGTATGTGCAGTATCATATGATAACAGGAACCCATTCATCTCAGGGATGACTTGATGGTGAAGCTATGGTAAGTGAAATTCCTCAATGGAGAGAAACTTGACTAGGGACTTCCACCACAGGAACAATATGTACCAAGGCTTGGTGGCTTGATAATATTTTGCCAAGATTACAAGCCATTGCACTGATCTTAGGTGAGTTTGCTGTGTGGCCTCAAGAAATGCATGTTTTAATTTGATTTATCAGCTGTGGACAGATGTGGGCTTCTACAGGGTTGTTAGGCTGGATGATTGATATGATTTTTTTCAGTGGTGACAATGACCTAAAAAATGACATTGATCATGAGATTCCACCAAGTGTTCAAATTTTAGGATGGGCTTATGGGTGACATATGCAAGTTTGAATGCTGCCCAGCCCTGATGCATTCCCTGAAGTGCATGATGATGGGTTTTCATTGCATGCCCCTGTGATTTTTTGATGTCTATGATGATCTAGGTAAGTGTAGCAGTCCATACATACTGTAGAATACTTGGCAAAATACTGTTGGGATTCAGTATGAGTAAATCCTACCAAGGAATAACAGGTGTGATTTCTCATTTCTCAATCATCTATTCTCAAAAAGCCATCTCTTAAATTGCATGTCCATATATATATATGAGAAGAAAAAAAATAACAAGCTGGAATGATGATAGAAAACTAAGACTTCTAACAAGAAACCCAAGACTCTCCTACACAAGAAGTATCAAAATCAACCTGGTAACTTCTATCAGAAGCAATAACACAAGAGTGCATGGGGAGGCAAAAGGCATCTCTAAACCTAGAAGGAACCCGGCCAAGGACCATGCCATTGGAAGATTGGACCCAGCCATCTTCTTCCATAGAAAAATCGTCAAAAAGAAAAAGATCTGCTACTTTCCATATTTTGATGGATCCATCATTACAGCCACTGACTATATAGTTTCCATTATGTGAATAGGCAACAGAAAGGACTCCTTGTGCATGCCCTTGAAATGGACCTGCCACAAGCTGACCAGTGGTTGCATCCCAAACCCTGATGGTTTTGTCCAAGGAGCCAGAGAGAATATGTCTGCCATCAGGTGAATAGGCAACAGAAAAGATAGTTCCTGCATGTCCTTGAAGTGGATTCATCACAGTCTGACCACTGCTTG
>JBBPUI010000229.1:0-28314 GCA_038094615.1 Heimioporus aff. retisporus | reverse complement strand
GAGGCGGTGGTGGTGGGTGAGTTGCCCATGACGGACCAGTTGGGTGAGCAAAAGGTGGCGGTGTGAACCACATGTGATGGTTGCGACGCGGATGAGGAGGTAGGTGAGAGAACCTGTGGAAACTTGGCGCCGTAGTTGGGTGGAGCGGGTTAGGCGCTGTTTCGTCGGTAGAAACTGGAGCAGTGTCCCTAGTTGTTTGCGCGTTGGTGTTCTCCTGGCCATCCCGACCAAATTCCCCAACAGTACGGAAAACCCTTCCAAGAGCTTCAGCAAACCGAGTACTAGCCTCCTGCTCGGCCGTACGACGGAGCTCCTCAAGACCCCTGCCCGTTTCCTCTATGGCAGTGCGCTGGAATTCCTGTGCAGCGCGTGAGATGGCATCACGATGAGCAGCCAAGTAGGTGCCATTGGATGTATTGACAATGATGTTGCGGAGGGTTTCGGACAACTCCGGATGAGAAGAAAGAACAGTAGTGATGGTGGTGAGGAGTGACGTGACGTCGCGCACCAGCGAAGGTGGAACCCGTTGTGGGTCAGGCAGATCCAGGGACGGAAGAGGAGGGTCGTCATCAAGAACGTCTGTCTTCGGCTCTTCAGAGTCATGGACTTTGAGCGTTTGTTCAGAGATCACGGGGGTGCTCTGCGCCTGAGCTGGAGTAGCAACCCCGCTCTGCGGAGGTTGGGTAGTGGATGCATGGGGAAGCCCGAATATACCCTCGGAGCGCACGTCGTAAACATGGACGGGAGGCTTGGCTGGCGACTCGTCACCGATAACAGAGTCGGCAGATGAGACATCGTCTTCGATCGTGGCTGCACGTCCTTTGCCCTTGCCCTTGTCCTGCACAGTGGCCGCATTAGAGGCAAGGTCGGAGTGAGTGACGTCTCCACCACCAGACTCGGTTGCTTCCGACTTGGAAACGCTGACGTCACTCTCCAGAACCTCGACAAAAGCATGGGGACTGTCAGGGGCGTCCTTGGAGAGGAAGAGACTCCCTAAGTTGCCAGGAAGACGCTGCCATTCATCGTCTGCGTCGAAAACCAAAGGTAGCACTTCGTGACCACCAAATGTATTCCGGAAGTGGGACTGCTGCGGCGTAGTGCCAGGCAACGAACGGGGAGCTGTGGTAGCACGAAGACTGCTAAGATCATGAATAGCAAGCTTGATGACGCCAGAGTCGACGATTGAAGTGTAGAAATCCTGGAGCTCGTCGTCGGAACTGAGAGTCACTTCATCACCGTCAAAATCGATGTACGATACGCCGACGTTGTCGATCGCAATATCGTACAAGCTGGCGACTCTGGTGGACAGAATGGACCAGGTCGGGAGGGTTGTGAAGGTGATACGACGGGTTAGACCGTCGAGCTTGGTTAACTTGAAGTGGACCACCATGGCTGGGTGTTGTTGATGTGGGGTCAGGAGGAAAAACAAGCGACAAGAGCGTCGCGCTATCTAAGTGGCGAATTCAAACTCCGACCTGCTGCGCCGAAGCCAACCAACGATCTAGTCATACAAACAGACAATACACATTTATTTACAAAACTCAAGCGAATATGGCCAACCGAGGGTCGATCTCCGCAGGGTTGTTGAACTATGCATGGACGGCTGAGCAAGATGTCATTGTGACGGGGAGCCTCGTACTCACCCTAAAGTTGATGTTCAAAGCGCTGATCGCGGCGATGTCGGCAGGCGATAGGTCGAAGTTGTTGCACTGCAAGTTAGCGGTCACTCTCTCCACGTCGTTCGACTTCGGAATGACGGCGATGCCACGTTGAGTCGCCCATCGCAGCAAAACTTGCGCAGTTGCTGCGCGACGTGAGATCCGTTGCGGAGGGTAAACAAATCAACATACTCTTCTGGTGGGCAACGGCGATCGCGGAAACGACGTCGTGCGCAAGTAGAGAATGCATGTTCTTGCCCATGCCAAGCTCGACATAACTCACAGAACCAAAAGAAGAGTAAGCCGTCACAGCAATGCCGAGGGTGTTACAGAGCTCAACAAGTGCCTCTTGCGTTAAATAGGGGTGCAATTCGACCTGGAGTACCTGTGGCTCGTACTTGGCATAGCGGAGCACGTCTAGGATGAGGGATCCTTGGCAGTTACTAATCACAATGAGAACGCGACACACAGTGTGTAGCGAATCGATTGCACACCTCAAGCCAATGTTCCTTGTCAACCCTTCATCAACAAGTTTTTCCATGGCACCCCATGTTTCCGACAAGGGGGTGTTCTCTATTCCACATTGTCAACTCCGTTTTGGAGAGGAGAGAAAATGCCTACGGAGGTATACTTTGCCATCGTCACCCCACCATTCAGGAGGGTAACGGTGCCCGGGATCGACGTACTGCAAGGAAATGGGGAAATGGACAAGGAAGAGGTCAAAGTACTCGATGCCCCAAAGATCGAGCTGTTTCCTGGTAATTTGCCCTACCTGTTACTTTGATCAGGAATCAAGTTTGCCTGCAGTCCGAACCATCTTACATGTTCGCGGGCATGGAACGTGTTCCAGAGCTATCATCTCGCGTCAGCCCTGTAAGCTAGCCAAATGCTGGTATGTCTCAACTTGCCTTGGACGTGATGACTAGGAGATGTATGGGTTGGTAGCGTAGTCTGAAACATGAGACGCGACTCACAGAGGTCTTCACGTTTCACAAGACCGTCCGCAATTGCCCGGCGGACACCCTCTCCGGCCTCTTTCTCGTTCCCATAGTCACCGGCACCATCGAGGAGACGATATCCGGCCTTGATGGCGTTGTAGACCGTCTGGACGCACATCAGGAGCCAAGAATGTTCTGCATGAATGAAAACACACATCTGCGCAACTTGATTTGGTGACCTATCGGGAGGTTGAGCGCGAGAACTAATTCATAGCGGCGTTGAACGCTACCTTCCAAAGACCGAAGCTGCAATGTGCAAAGGGCAAACGTGAGATAATCGTCACGGATCTAAGATCAAGAAGACAGACCCGACCAAGGGCATCTGGATTAATTTGGAGTCAATAGAGAGATCAGTAGAAGAGACAATGACGATGCCTTTTGTCCGGTACGCTTGAGGACGACGGAGGCCATGATCAGGGTGTCGATGAGGGAAGCGAGGAGAGATAATGTGAGAGGCGCACTCAGATCCGACTCTTTTTCTATCACCAGCGGCCCGGTTTAACCGCGTGAGCGCTGTCCATATGACCCCACAGCACGAATAGAAATGAAAAAAACCCTCGTTACTTATTACTACATCGACAGAACTAGCCGCGGCCCTGCTGATGCGCCTTCACGTCCTTGGAATTGGCCCCATTGGCTCTCTTCTTGCCCACCATCTCCGTACAGCACTGCCCTGTTCACATTCCATCACTCTCATTCACAAATCCGTCGCTCAGGCACGCACTGCAGCCCTTCTTGGCGGAAAAATTGCTGTGGAGAACCAGGGCATAGTCCATTCCAGCGGCGGGTATGATGTGGAGGTTTTCGAGCACGGCGACCACTCGGGTGCCGGGATCCCTTTCGATGGCACCTCCTCCAAAGATGAACCCAATCCATCCATCAGAACCGACCCTATAGAAACTCTCTTCGTCACCACCAAAGCCCAAAACACCACGAATGCCATCTCTCGCATGCTCCCTCGTCTATCCCCCAGAAGTACCATCGTCCTTCTTCAGAATGGGATGGGTATCTACGAAGACCTCGTGCAAAGGCTCTTCCGGAACCCTGCGAGCAGACCGCACTTCATTCTAGGCTCCAATACTCATGGTGCATGGTTCAAGATTCCGCTCCACGTCGTACACGCAGGCGTCGGTGGCATTGAGTTCGGTATTATTCCGGACAGTCGGGGGCGGGACTTTGAAGCATCCCTTTCGGACGAGTGCAAACCACTGCATGAACGCGCACTTGCCCTCGATGATATAGCACGTCAAGGAGATGCATCTTACACCGACTACTCTAGTTTGCGGGACACGGTGGCAGCCCTCAGCTCGCTTGACGGGCTTGGCTGCCAATGGAAACGAATGTCAGACATACAACTCGCGATGCGCAAAAAACTGGTTGTAAACGCCGCGGTAAATCCCCTCTCTGCAATCCTTGGGTGTCGGAATGGTGCCCTGTTTCAAGACGACGCGTCCACACGCATACTTCACGATGTTTGCACAGAAGCCGCCGCCGCTTTTCAGGCGCAGCTAGAAGCAGACACGCTTGCGTTTTTCAGTTCCATCGACGCGGACGCAGAAAAGGGCCAGGCCCCTCTGGGTAGAATGCCACACGACCTCCAGGCCGACATGCTCATCCAAGAGGTCAAACGAGTCGCTCATCTGACTAGAGGAAATATCTCATCGACCCTGGCTGATATACGGAAGGGCAGACCAACTGAAATCTCCTTCCTCAATGGGTACCTCGTTCGCCTTGGGAAACAATACGGCGTGCCAATGCCGGTCAATTCGACTCTTCTCAATATGGTTAACATGCGAAGTGCTATTCCTGTCGACCAGATGCTCTGAGCCATTACTAGGTGTGTCCATTCGCCGGCGTACACACGGAATCCTATTTATCTCAACCCCCAAATAGCTGGGACGATACCTCTTAGAAGCGATGTATGATATATTGAAAGCGCAAAAACACGTCAAAAATTCCCGCTGCACGGCGGACACATGTCTCACCGGTAAATTCAATTCTGCCTGCTGAACCGCTTGTACCATGTACTACTAGTAGCAGTGATACAGAGCTCTGTGTTTAGCTCAACATTTTTTCGATATTTGATTACAATAGCGAGGTTGCCGTCGTGTGAACCGGCTCCGTAAGTGATGTATATGAACCTCAGATCGTGCGTCGAATTCAAGCTCTGACATGTTACACCAGCACTTACGTAGTGGGACAAGTGTGTGAACCAGTTTCGTTGGTTTCAACCCTGATTGATTCTTCAAGGTTATTATCATATTCTTCCACTCAGAGTCGCTCGCATTCGCCCCCATTACGCTCTGCCATCATGACGTTGAAAGAATTGCCATTCGACATCTACGTGCAAATGCTCAAGCAACTTCCCGTCTCAGCGCTGACGGACGAAAGCCCAAGGACGTTGGCTGCGTGTCTCCGGGCGAACTCGGTCCTCCGAAGTGCAGCATCTCTCGCAACGCTTTGGGAATCACATTATCATGCGCGATGGACTATCAGCGTTCCTGCAAATGAACTCGCCCGGAGACAGGCCTTCGGGGATGATTGGAAGTCACTTTATTTGCAGCGCGTCCGTCTAGACCAACAGGCCCTCAAAATCCTGGACGATATCGTCACGGAGCGTGATGCGCGGCTGGAGAGAGCAAGAGAGATCACTTCCACGTTCTCGTACGACGTCTGGAATGCATTGGCCAAGGAGGCTCGATGTCCCGTGCCAGAACCGCTGCGGGATATCTACGATGACGGCAGTGATTATGAAGAGGTTCCTGACCACGCCATCCCCCGTCGCTTCTGGGCACAATCGCTGTTGGGAGCCATAGCACGTAGTCATGCGGTGCGGACTTGGTCTGCAATCAGGGATGAGGAAGATAATGATGCGGTCACACTAGAAACAGCCATCGCATGTCTTTCGTCGTATTTTGCTCATCCCCCGATGGAGGTTAGTAACGAGCGTGACGCATACGTTTCCTTTGCTTACGACCCATTTTCAAGGTTTCATCTCAGCTCGACATTCTGAGTGACTCATGTCGGTCATATCTTGCAGACAATGGCCTCCCGACCGTTCCCGCCGAGGTCAATCGCAGTGAAAGCACGCTGTGTCGTGTGTCATCATCAATCTGCGATTTTCTTTGGGAACATGGATTCAGTGCCGCAGAACGTGAGCCACAGATTGGCTTGGGCACCATACGCTAATCACGGAGTATGTCAGATTCTCGATTCAACGTCTTTAATACGCGATTTCCCCATTGGTTTCTTAGCACGCATAAAGACACAATTCCGATATCGCTGGTATACGTCTTTGTTTGCCTTGCTCGACGCCTGGGAATACGAGCCGCTCCAGTTGATTTTCCTGCAAGAGTTTTAGCTATCGTCTCATCGCCTCGACCTGCAGCTTCAGATATCATCGTAGATGTCTTCGGGTCCAGGAGTGCGGCCATACTATCGATCCACGAGGATATTCCTCGACTACTCATAGACGCAGGCGTTTCCCCGATGTCTGCCCTCCGCTCTATTCAACCAGCCAGCGCAGCCACCATGGTTGTGCGAGCATCCCGAAACATACTTGCTTCGTTCTCGTTCATGCATTCAATGATAGGTGTCTCTGAAGGGGATCTCAATACTGCATTATATGTCGGATTCTCCGTGAATTTGATCTTCATGAACGATAGAAGATATCTCTTGAACATGATGAAGCACATCACCCGTTTTCCGTTGGACATCCTCTCCGTCATGACTGACGTTCTGGCGCCCTGTCTTGGCTCACCTATTCGAGAACAACTCCTAGCTAGTTGCAAGGCAGCACACGAAGACGAGGACGAGGCCGCGGCCGCCGTGATGTTGCGGTCTAAAGTGGCGACCCCCATCAAATATTTTGTAGGAATGATTTTCAAGCATGCCAAGTATGAGTATAGAGGGTATATTTATGGGTGGGAGGTGAGTTAGTCCTTTGTGGCGTCAGTAGATGTCGAAGCGATGTTTTTGCAGCCATCTTGTATGGCTTCCGAAGGGTGGATAACGTCGATGGAAGTTGACTCGCTTCCTCACGGGCGGTTCCAGCCCTTCTATCATATCTTCACCCAAAGCGGGTCCTCCAGATGTGAGTCTTCTAGATGCTCAGTGAAACTGGTACCAACATATGGGCTTAGATGTGGCGGAGGAAAATATTATACCAACTAGATTAGAGCCCTACGAATACCGTCAACTGTTTTCGAATGCACCTGAAGTAGGTCGGTATTTCGAGGGACTTGTCCAAGCGAACGATAGAGCCAGGTTGCTCCTTAGTCCGGAACTTCTTTCTGCTTACCCCGAAGATGATGCCGTTGGGGAGAAATGGGTTAAGCCTGAGGGCGGTGCAACCTCTTGACACTCGGAGTGGTTCAATCACCGCTGTTCGAGATCCCGTCAATTCACCATGTGTAGAAGTATCAACAATACCGTTCATCGTTCGACAGTCAAATATATATATATGCTACACGCGGTATGTATAACAAAACTGGGCGATACAGTAAGGTGCCGATCAAGAAGTAAATGGACGATTACCAGTAGCCTAACGTAGTGCCCTCGAAGCCGATCTCAAGCCATCCCTCCACGTTCTCGACCTTCTGCTGATCCCCAGCTAAGCCTTGGAAGCCAACTTTGTGATACACCTTCCGCGCAGCCACCAAATCCTGTCCGTTCCCGACATAAAGAACGACACGCTCCTTCTTCCGGAGAATCCTGGAAAAAAAATTAGAATATTGGAAAGCACAGGCTGCACTAGCAGAGACTCACTCTTGACAGACACGGTAAAGAAGCCGCCCGGCACAACGATGGCCTCTCCATTTCTCCGCGGTGAAAACCTTCGTGACCGCCGTCACGTTGTCGGACTCTCTGGTTGTGGCAACCAGGCAGGCAGTCTCCCAATCTTCGTCTCCCTTCTTGATCATGTGCACCCAAACCTGTCGCTTGGTTATTAATGCCCTCGCCTCGTCCTCCGCACGTTCGTCATCAAGCACATATGGCTCCTGTCGGTAAAACGTTATGACTCGTACATCATATAACGCTCGTAATACTCACCGAGGTGCGGGAGAATTCCCTGCAGAGGACTTTGAGCTCTTCCAAGTGGGAAATGTCCGCAAGGCGGAGAGCGATGAGGATGTCCTCAGAGTCCCGAAGAGAAAAGATATCTGGAGACTTGTTGAGCGTCTCCCCGGTGCAGAAAGTGAAGGTCGCGTCGTAGTACGGATCCTCGAGAGGGACGATGCCGTGTTCCTGGTGCGTGTGCTCTTTGAATATTTCGGCAAACTTTTTCGCCACGTACGCGATGGAAAAGACGGAAAAGACTCGCTGGGGAGGGACCTCCCCTAGCAAACAAAGAACGAGCTGCGTTAGAGAACCAGTGATGTTCTTGCCATCGCTTTCGTCCTGGGCGAGCTGAGCGGACGACTTGGGAGTGTAAATGAAGATGGGGTAGTTTCCCAACAACCCTCGTGTACAGGAAAGGATGAACTCGGCGTCCTTGCCTGTATCATCATATGCAACGATCCACAACTGGTTGCGGTCATTGCTAGCGTCAGCTCCGCAAGAAGCATCCAAAGCCTTCTTCGCGAATGGGAGAACGATGTTTGCAGCCGCCTCATTTTTCATGAGTGCGGCCCAGAATGCCAGAGGAAGACCGGATGCGTTGTTGTACGCTCGACAGGAGGGGACAGCAGACATGATTGAGGAGCTCGATGGTGAGGGTGGCCATACCTTCTACATCTCCGTTTTATATGGCGGAAGGTTGTTAAGCTGGAGCGGCCCCGTAAGCTGGGTACGATGCTGGAGGCTCGTTGTGATCACACGGAGCCGCTTGAAGATTAAACGTTTGAGCCACCCTGCGCCACGGAACATGATGAGATGATGGATGTCGGCAACGTTTGGGTGGATCCAGAATTTGGCACTGGTAAAAAGGTAAAACAACAAGTTCACGTTAGGAGCCACGGAAAATGTACGGAACGCGTCCCATAAAACTTGGCAATGGTGGCCGGCCTAGGGATCAGTGGCGCAACGGGTTACTCAGTGTTACAGCAGACAGCAGGAACGTTACCGAGAGGAAATCCATTATATCGGACTTTGTGGTAAAGAGGAACCTCTGGCGGGGATTGATGGGAAGACTCGATAATTACACGTTGGCACCAGGTTGTGAGTACACCCGGCGCTGAAGGCGACCTGCATGATGAGAAGAATAAATGTAATTTCTTGACTTCAATCATGGTCACCCCATTGGGCTCGGGTTCAGCAGCATCTGAGAAATGGCCACTAGTCAAGCAGCTCAAGCGCTCGTCGGAGTTGACAAACACGATTCTATACTGCAAAACTCATACGAGTGCTACGCGTCAATTAGTGGTGTCCATTTACTAATACATCGTTCTTTGTCCAACCACCGGGAACGTTGGACGGAACGATATCCTCGATGACTTTCAGCATAGCGAGCAACCGCTCTTCGTTGTGCCTTCGTCCGACAAGCTGCAAGCTGATGGGGGCATGATCGTACGTAGAGGGATTCCACTGCCCAACAACGCGCTCCTCTATCTTGTTCCTCGGCGCGCGTGTGAAGGTTTCTGGTAAAGGTTGGGAGGCCGAGTACTGGCCAACAGGAAACACGAGCGCTGGGAGGTCCAGCAAGTTCCAGTGGGACGTGTATCCCCACCAACACGTCGTATCATGAGGTGGCGCTAGCGTCGGTGCAACAGGGCATAGGATTGCATCCACGGGCCGGCCACTCGAGCCCCTGGTTGCATTCCAGTGTTCTAAAGCCTTGCCGCGAAAAGTTTCACGCTCTGCGTTCAGACGAAATATTTCGTCGACGGCAAACGGCTCAAGGTGCTGAATCTGATCAAGGATCCACTTGGTTTGAGGGACGGGTGGTTCTCCTCCTTCACGGAGAACTTGCCAATACTCCGCACCGCCATCGAGAAAGTAAAGTTTTAGCTGGAAAAAGTTTGGTTTGGTTAGTACACTCCATTAGCGTTGCCGTCGGAGATGACCCACAATCAGCTCCCACCCCTTTTGATGGTCCAGTGGTTCCCACAAAACCACCTCGTGTCCCGCTTTCTCTAGTTCCGCCCCGTATCTCTTCAATGCCTGCGTGATTGGTGGGTGCGGAGCCACCACCCCATCATCGTATAGGATGGCTATTGTCAACTTCTTCCCCACTATACCTTCGCCCCGCGCGACGTCCACCTTCCAAGGCATTTCCAGAAGCGGCGGCTCATACAACCACGGTTCCGCATCCAGCATCACCCTGCAGAAGAGTTCGAGATCTCTCGCCGATCTGGCTAGTGGTCCGACACAGCCTATGATCGCGTCCATTCCATCATGGGAACCAACCAACCCAGAATGAGGCAGGCGGGCAACCGACCCCTTCAGGCCATACAGGCCACAGTGCGCAGCCGGGATCCTGACACTCCCACCAATATCTGTGCCCACCCCCAAAACGCTTCCGCGACAGGCAATGAGCGCAGCTTCTCCTCCGCTGCTGCCCCCGCTTGTCAGTTTTCGGTTGTACGGGTTGACACTTCGTCCAAAGATGTTGTTGTCTGTCTCCAGCGACTAGCAATAACATGAATGTTTGGTTGATCCGTTGCACGGATTATTGCTTACGAGCAAGGTTTGAGGGTTTTGGGTTTTAACGTATATGATGGCTCCTGCCTTCCTAAGAATGCTAACCACGAGGGCATCGTCATTCGCCACGGATTTGTAGGCCCAAGCTAGACAACGTTTTGTGAGTTACTGTCTTGTATGAAAATGCTGTACTTACCGATATAACCGGACGATGTGTCCAGACCCTTCACTTTGATATGGTCCTTAATTGAGACTGGTAGGCCATGGAGCGGTCCGACTACCTGCCCCGTTTCCTTGAGATATTGATCCAGTTGTGCTGCTCTCTCGAAAGCATCCTTGAGACAAGACTCTGTCAGACAATTTGTCACGTTGTTGGCGCGGATCGTGACTGTGACAAATGCCTCCAAGACTTCGGTGGATGTGAAAACGGCTTTTCGAATGAAATCAGCGAGCGCAGTGGCATCGCAGTTTACGATGATCTTCTGCTTATCGGTGAGTGTTGCCTGGGGGTATTGCTGAACATTGATGACGCCCTCATGAGGTTGGGCGTTCTGGTCGGCATGGAACGCATGCTGACGCAAACGACCGCTGCGATCGCTCTTCTTGCGGGCGGCCACATCCTGAGCCGATGGAGACAGTGTAGGAAGCATCTTGTAACGCACAGGTTGGTGGGTGGCGGGTGAAGGGCGAGGCGATGCGATTGAGCGGTTTAGCCGATGCTTTTGAGCGTGCCAGCGATCAGGTTAAGCTGTTGTCTTGCTGTAGATTGGCATCGGGGCTGTACGTTTTGCCGAATCGAAATGGTAGCCGCGTAGTGTTTTAAAGAAAATGTAAACACGATGCATTACGGGGGCCCACAGGGTTCCTGAGAGAACAAACGATATTGCTGGCATCCCGCGTCTGATGGGGCGTTCTGATAATGCCGTAATTGGTGTTGCCCTTCGCACTGCACATTTACGACTCCAACCATAGCAATGGCTGCACAAGTCGCTCAGCCTCACGCACACCTCTCAAACCGCGCAAAAGTTCGCACCGCTCTGGAGCATAAACCGGTATTCAAGAGCGTGTTGCAGAATCCCTTTCAAATAAATTGGTGTGTCTTCCATTCCGGTTTCATTGTAATGCAGACGCCAACCCGTCCAGGCCGTCAGTTCCAGCCAGTGTTCAAAATGTCCTTCTTGCTCGCCTCGTGGCCACCCTTGAGAATGTTCTTATGCGTACGCATGGTACGCGAAAACGTGCCCGGCCGTCGGACGTCTTCGGACAACAGGGACTCGTTGGGTGTGCCACGTCGCAATCCAACTCGGATGCGGTCCTTGTTGGAATAAACACAGTCACTAGGGCGCTAGAATTTCAGCTTCACAACATCCGAAAGCCTGTTATCTTGGATAGCCGCCGACAGGATGACGATCAACTCTCGCCATCTTCAGCACCATCTCCAATAGCAATTGTATTTGTCTGTTACGGAGATGTTGATCCGCCCGCACTGGTCAGTCATATACCATATCTCGTGGCCGGATGCAACTCCCCGAGGAATGCAACACATCCGATCAAGCTGGTTCCACTTCCAAAAGGTTCTGAATCAACAATCGCCGAGACTCTCGGTGTCCGCAGAGCCGCCGCCCTTGCATTGCGTGTATGGGGTTATATTGTAATCGCCGTATTCCCTTTCTCATGTTCTGATTGTATAGAATATATCTCCTTTGTGCGAAGCTATTGGGGACCTTCTTGACTCCGTTCCCATTGTTAGCGCCTCCTGGCTTTCTCCGCCAGACGCCCAGACCTCACGATTTGTCCCCACGCATATCAAGCAGCTTCGCACGACGGCCCCGAAAGATATGAGAGCTGCAAGAGATCAGAGGTCAAAAGCCAGAGCGGCAGCGAAAAAGAATATGTCGGGTCCTCGATCAGTACACCCAAAACCTCGCCTAACGTTGGTAACTGGCCCGGACAAAGTCGGGGATGTATCGGCTTCAACGAGGGATTAATTTCCGGTAGAAGTCTTCCTCAGTAGAAATTAGCTGTAATCCATGGGCACTGCATAAGTCGGACATTGATAAGTGTTCGAATATTCCTGGGAACAACCCTGTGGGCAGTAGGCGTATGGGAATCGATAATCTATTTGTAGACAGCTCCAGCTCAAAATATCACATCCACAGCCTTTGGCGTCAACGTCAAGAATCTCTGATAAATGTTTATAGCCATTGTGGGCACCAGAGGCGCCGGAAAGTCGACGATCGAGGACTACCTCGTCTCGAAAGGCTTTACTTCAGTGCGCCTCTCTCAGACGGATGTCGCTGAGGTCAGTCTGGCCCAACTCATTATTGTATGATAACCCTGGAACAGATACCGACTCTGCGTTGGCGCGCATAGCCCAGCGTTGCCATGTCTGACGTATCGGCTCAGGCTATACGTGAACTTTCTAGAATGTCGGAATTGTCCCGGCTCCCAGATAATTTTCTCAAGGAAGACTGCACCTCGTTGCCGGCGTTCGCCTCGCCCGAGGACCTTCTCAAACATGTAACCCGGAACTGGCGAAGAAATTTCGTGACTGTCGACCTGACTACCAATCGCCTTGTCAGCTTGTTTGCTAAGCGGCCCTTCTTCTTGCTTGTGAATGTAGACGCGCCCTTGCTCCAGCGTTATCACCGGTTACAGGGGTATGTCTTTCAGAAGGATTATCTAGACTATGTATGCTAGAGAAAAAAAAACCAAGACCAGGTCACTTAACACTGGAAGAGTTTGTTCGTCAAGATGACGGATGTGTTTTCGGATCAGATGCGGACCTTTCGGGTTCAGACCCACGACAAGGGCATGGTCTCCGTGGAATCAGTCATTTCGTGAAGCTCAACATTACTAACTCCTTCCGGTCCTTATCGGAGCTCTACCTTCACCTGGAATCATTGAACATGACAAACACCGAAAGATTGCGTCCCCAATGGGATACATACTTTATGGCATGTGATGGCCTCAAGACTCCAGCGTGTTGATTGACCACGGGCTTTCTACTTCCAGACGCTCGCTGAGCTGGCATCGCAGCGCTCCAACTGTATGAAACGCCGAGTGGGTGCGATCCTGGTCCGAGATAACCGCATTGTTGCCACAGGGCAGGTCACTTGACTTTCGGCGCGATTTCTGACCCGACTTGCTTCAGGTACAACGGTACTCCCCGCGGCGTGACAAACTGCAACGACGGTGAATGAAATTCGCTTCCACTCTGTTTGTGTTCATTGATCATTCTTCCAGGCGGTTGCGCAAAGTGCAACCAAACTTCAGACGCATGTGAAGCCGAATGTCTATGCCTGCATGCGGAAGAAAACGCCCTCTTAGAGGCAGGCCGAGATCGAGTGGGAACTAACGCGATACTGTATTGCAATACGTTGGCGCGTACCAGTACTTCGGTTTATCGATTCTCATCTCATTTTTCAGATGCCCATGCCTTAAATGCACCATCAAAATAATACAATGCGGTGTAAAAATGGTCGTCTATAACTTGAGCTACAAGGTGTACGTGTTAACTTCCCGCCAAATATATGACTGACACCAAGTAAATTGTGGCAGGGATGAGGCGTCCGCGAGGCTCTTCCAAGAGGCAGGTGTAGAAATCCGGCGCCATATTCTGATGGTTGCACCATGAGTACCCGGCCAAGTTCCGTCCTTTCAGGTTGCAAATGGCATTATTCCCCCAGAATGAGAGCCATATTGTTATCAATGTCCCATCTAGTTTCTTTCAAGAAAGTGACGTCACATGATAGGCGCCCGGATGTCGCCATAAGCGCCAGCCACACGGCGTCTTTATTTCCCATCGTAAGCGCCGAATAGAGTTCCCTCGCGAGCGCTTGGAGTTCCTCGTGTGCGTCACGATGTAAGAAGCGCCGGAAGATAAGGATCACCTCCCACCCTAAGGAATCCCGCATATGGACTCCAGCCACTGCTGCGGCCATTGTCTTCAAAATTGATCGGTACAGCCTGTGCGAATGTGTATATGCCGATTCTGTTCCGACAGCGCCGTGACCTCTGCGCGCCAGGGCATTCTGGCCGTCCGCAGCTTCAAGCTTTTTCAAGAGGGCGGCAAATCGGGGCCAGATGTCATCCCATATTCTGCGATCCATGAAACTACCCACATGGCTGACCAAGGATTCGACCAATGCTGTGGCAGCGCTGACAACGAAAATTTCGGTGTCGCTGAACCGGTTCAAGATATACGGCCAGGCCTGGTGGATGGTGGGAAGAAGCGCAGATTCCGATAACACTGGTGTGGCAGATGACAGGAGCAGTAAAGTCCGGGCCCGGATGACAGGCGAACCGTGTGTGAGAAAATATATCGATCGCGAAACCATCTGCTTTGCCAAAGCTTGCGCGGACGTGAGTGTCTCTTCATCGATATTTTCTTTCTGCTTTATCACGTCTTCTGGCTCCCGATCCTCTCCCTCGTTAAGATCACCCCAAGCTCGGCGAGGAGCAGGACCATAATCAGTGTCATCATGTTCTTGGGGGGGATCATGGCGGTGAGATATCCAGTTTAACAGTGAGTCGAGACTTTGAATTTTCAACGGCGCGAGAGGATCATCCTTGGGTCGTTCATGGACGTGAGGCTCGTCACCTTCAATAACCTTGATGACCTCTCCCAGCACCTCCACTAGACCATCAACGAGTATTTCGTATCCATGATACTCGTCAAGGCGGTCAAAACACTCCTCTACTACGTCTCCTGCCTTCTGGACGACGTCACTTCCAACCAGACGAACCAATATAGTCAAGACCTTGGAAGCATCGACGTCGAGCCATCTGCGGCCAAGACGGCGGGATACGGAATCAAGAGCATAGTCAAAGTGAGAAAATAACAAGTTCGACGGAGACGCATAAGAGGTCGCGTTTGCAATAAAATTGAGGGTCACCAGACCAGTCAGAGAGAGATGGGGGGTCGGAGAGACAACAGAATGTAGAATGGGATATAGGACGTGCACAAGAAGAGGCGTAAAATTGGCCTGTAAGATGCCGGAGCTGATTGCTAGGAGATGAAGACAAAATGTCTTGTGCAATATCGGTTGGGAACTGGATTCAGGGGCTGTAAAGCGACGAGGCTCAACGACATCCACCGTAGCCCGTACTATGGTCAGTCCTTTCTTGAACTCTGTTCGCGGGAGGGAGTCGTCGTCCCGTACATTGGGCGATGAATTTGCGGTCTCGGTGGGTTCTATAGTCCACAGGTCTGCAATGTCTCGAGCGAGTTTTCTGGCAAATCTCTCGAAGCGCTTGTTGCTTGTTGTGATGCGCAAAGAGGGTTGGTCATTGCTGTCGAGATATATACCACTAGCACCCTCGAGCAATTTGCCCGCACACCAAAGAGCTGTCACAGCGGTGCGCGACTCGGAAGTCCGCCCAGTGCTCGCAAACCACTCTATGGCATAAAGGCAATAATCACCACTTGCACGACCTAATGCTCTAAGCATCCGAGTGAAAGCGTCCCCCGCAGTCCTTGAAAGAATATTTTTAAATATAACTTCAGGAAAGGTGACCCTCTCCGCCGACTCGGAGTCGTCCTCCAGAAAGAATTGCGTACCGGCTGCGGCATGAAGAGTTGCGACCAGGGGGGTAGTGAACTCCAAAACTGAAAGTAAGGTCCAACCCCATCGTTCGATCCCTCCACTAGGGCCGAGGAGAAGATTTAATCCTAGCGAATGAGGCGAGAGACCGAGACTTTTTGAAGGTGTGGATTGGGTTAGTCGACAGATTGCCTCGACCTGACCAGCAATATGCTCCACTTTAGAATCCGCCTGTGAGCCGATGCAGCGGGGCAAGGAGCCAAGGCTATCCTTAGCAATCTGCGTCAAGTTTTGTAGCAACGAATGACGCGTGGAAGCAGTAGAGAGAAGGTCAAGGATGGAGCTGCCTGCAGGCTTGGCGATCTGAGGATAGGGGGAATTAGACAGCGAGAGTAGCCACGATAGCAAGAGCGGCTGCGATTGCGGGAGTGTCAACGGTGTTTCGGCCAAAATTTCTTTTGCCATCCTTGTTAATGCAGTCAGTGCGGACGTCGTGGGGTGATTGACCAATGGAGTGAGTGTATTGAGTGCAATATGAAGCTGGGTAGTGGAAGCCCTTAGCCATGTCGAGGTACGTGTGACTAGGTAGGGCGGGAGCTCCGTAGGCTGTGTGTCCGCCTCTGAAGGGTGATTAAAACGAGCAAAGTCTTCGAGATCGACCACACTACGAATCGCCCCGTCCGCAATGCAAAGGGTATCTCCGACAGAGAGAACCACTATCTTCTGTATGACGACCAAAGCGCCCGCAACCACATCTCCATTGGCCCAGCTCTTGCTTTCCTGGGAGGCAAGGGCAATCCGTGTCATTGTGCTGACAACACCCGGCAATACCGACGGGATGAAACGTGCCGGGGCATAAACGCTGAGGATGATATCTAGCGACTGAAGAGACAAGAGTTGCAACGAGCGGTGAGGCGACTTGGCCGTCCGCAAGAGAGAATCCACAGTTTGACCTACAACGGGCAAGAACTGAGTGGAGTGCGCGTGCGCCTGGAACCGAGCTAGACGTTGTTGAGCGGAGGAGTCACGGGCCTCGGCTGAGGACACTGAATCCGCCCTTTCACCGTGACAGAGAAGTGCAAGGAGACACCGTGCAGCCGCTTCCTTGGTTTCATCGCTTCGGTCCTTGTTTTTCCCCTTGTCTCCCAGACCGCCGATGATGGAGCTGCACAACATGAACACCTGGGTCCAGACTTGGACGTCGCCGACCGACCACCATGAATGACACAATTGCGCTAGTACACCAAGGAGCTTCTCTATGACTTGGTCTGGAATATCGCTTGATGCATTACGGCGTAAGATGGTGGACAGTGGAACAAATACGTATGATGCAAGACTGGGAGAGAGCACTGATTCGTGGTGACGCTGAAGCGCATCCACTAGGGCGGAGAGCAGCCGCAAGACGACGGAGACATTTTGTGGTACCAGAAGTGAGTTCTCGAGCAAGGGTACACAAATTGGTTTGAGCTGCAAACGTCGTAATTAATGGTACGATCGCGTAGATCCTGACCTACTTTGTCAAACAGGCGTTGATGTTGACCGTCCATGATCAAGATCGTTACATACTCGACCGTTATTAAGTCGCGCCTTTGTTCCGGACATCCAACTTCTCCCTCGCTTCCACACTTCCACCATGTCCGTGGAACCAGACCGTATTCTTTTCGTGGACTCCTACGACTCCTTCACGTACAAGTACGCCTTACGTTGACGTTGGCCTTTGAAACCATCTAATTTGCACCCAGCCTTGCATCCCTTGCTCGCAAAGCAGCTCCCTCCAGTCTAATTCATATCGTTAGGAACGATGAGTTGGCTATCTCAGAACTGCTTCCATTCCTGCACTATTTTTCCGCCATCATCGTTGGTCCCGGTCCCGGATCTCCCGATGTAGCCGCAGACATTGGTTTCATCAAGCATCTATGGAAGCTTGACGAACACCACTTGCTCCCCATTTTTGGTGTTTGCCTCGGGCTACAAAGTCTGGCCACCGAGTGTGGTGCAATGATCAAACGGCTGCCAGTCGTAAAGCATGGCCAGGTCTCTGTCGTGGAACACACAGGCACAGATATATTTAACTCCATCGGGGTCGTGGAAGCCGTTCGTTATCATTCCCTCCACGCCCAACTTAATGGTACAGAAGATCTCGAGGTACTTGCCTGGACCTCCGATGATTTGGGAGTCGAAAAAACGGTCATGGCTCTCAAACATACTAAACATCCTTTCTGGGCCGTCCAATACCATCCAGAATCCGTTCTCACCCGGGGTGGGGGCCTCGAAGTGATGGCCAACTTTTGGAGTCTAGCTCGTTCTTGGAATGCCTCCCAGGGTCGTCGTGTTCTCCCATGGGACTCCGAGTCTACCGCAAGATTCGGCACCCTTTGGCCAAACCCTCGCCCGGTTTTTTCTCTTTCCCACCCTTCGCCCCCTCGAAAAGTTCTCACAGCCACTTTGCGTCTTCCGGGCGTGAGTTCAGTGGCCATCTGTGAGCTTTTCGGCGCAAAAGAAGAATCATCCCCGTTTGTCATGCTGGAATCTCTCGCAGAACCTAGTCGATTTACCATCATTGCCTGTCTCCACCCATCGTCCCCACGCATCACATATTCTATCTGTGATAATCTTCTATCGCTTCATATAGGTGGTACAGTTTCTCACTTCAATCTGGAACCAGACGGTGTTTGGTCGTGGCTCTCAGCGTTTATCAGCGAACGTAAAGCTTGCAACGGGGCATGCGGCTCTCCCTTTTGGGGGGGTTTCATGGGTTACTTATCTTATGAGCTCGGCGTCACATCGCTTGGTGTCGCCTCAGCTACACATCCCGCAGAGAAGCGTCACCCGGACGTGAATCTGGTGTTCGTGGAACGTAGCATCGTTCTTGACAGCAAGACGGACGTTACTTATCTTCAATCCATCATCGAGAGAGACGAATATTGGCTCGCGGAAACGGCCGCAAAACTCAGGGATCTCATCATCCCGCACCATTCAAGTCATTCATACAATAACATCTCTTCCTCAACGAAGGCAGGGCCTGGTACAACTACCGTATTTCTCCCCGATAAGGAACTTTACATTTCTCGAATTAACATTGCGAAGGAACATCTACGTGCAGGGGACTCCTACGAGCTATGCCTCACGGCTAACACCAGAGTGGTTTTGCACGAGCCTCCTACCTTTTACCAGCACTCTTCGTCATGGGAACGGTACCAACGCCTCCGCAAATTGAATCCAGCCCCTTTTTCTGGTTATCTGCGATTACATCCTTCAACCTTATTGGCGTCATCTCCAGAACGTTTCCTTTCCTTTTCTCGCCCACCTGGGTCAGTGTATCAACTACGCCCCATGAAAGGCACCGTACGAAAAGGACCTGGGATCAACCGTGCTGTTGCTGAGCAAGCACTTCGGGGTAGCGTGAAGGAGGTCGCGGAGAACCTGATGATAGTCGACCTCATACGCCACGATCTCCACAGTGTTGTCGGTGAAGACGTTGACGTATCACAGTTCTGCACGGTGGAGGAATATAAGACCGTGTGGCAACTCGTCAGCGTCATTCAGGGCAGACCTAGCGAGGGTGCAGATCAACTAGACGATCGGCGCGCCAATGGTGCTGTTGGTTGGGAGTCACTAAGACGTAGCCTTCCACCCGGTAGGCATGGTGGCTACAGTCGCTTGTGTTACGTTAACCTCGTATTCTACAGGTAGCATGACTGGTGCACCAAAGAAGCGCAGTGTCGAAATCCTGCGAACTCTCGAGGACGACAAACGTGGTATTTATTCAGGTGTCTTTGGTTACTGGTGCGTAGGAGGAGGTGGAGACTGGTCTGTTACAATTCGGACGTGTTTCAAGTACGACAATTTGTTCAACCAAAATGATAAATCTTCCTCCTCAAGGACCACAGAGTCTGCGTCAACCGCAGACTCTCGTGTGGAAGAGTGGGTCATGGGTGCTGGTGGTGCTATCACAGATCTCTCGGATCCCCTCGAAGAGTGGGAGGAGATGAATGTGAAGCTTCAGAGCGTCCTCCGCCTGTTCGGGGCTGCGACTCCTTGCAGGAACTGACCACAAGCGCTCACGCTGCTGTGAGAGCACCGTCCATCTGAGTTATGATCTGTTTAATTGCGCTTGTAGGAGTCTTTAGGCTCATGAAATGGCGCCAGTTATGATGTTCGATAGACAATCCCCTTTTCTGACTAACCGTCTGAAAGGAGGGTGATAGAGTAGATGCATGGAGTAACAGTACGATGTTTCAGACGTGTTCATCAGCGGAGCCAATTCGCAGACAAGAATCTCAAACAGAATGAATCTGCTTGTTGCATAAGAGTACAATATTCGACTTCACATACGGATACGGATTTCCGTGGCAACCCGTGATCATACCATGAGAGCTATGTGTTTTAGCTCACTGCGACACCGTCTTAGTCACAGAGTTCTGCGGAGAGCAAGAGGTGCTTACTTCTGAACTTGTTGGCCTACTTTCATCGGAGGATACAAATGCGCGATGTCTGTATCGGAGACCGGTTCGAACGATTTAGCACGTCCCGTCAATTCCGGTAACGGGGAGAGATCATAGTCGGAGGAAAGGTGCCAGAAAAAGGTGGATGAGATTCTGATAAGGGGTCGATCCGGGTGGCTCAACCTGCGTCTTGAAATGGTCTGAACGGGCCAGTGAGGCATAGATAAAAGTCATGCATCCACATACGACTCACATCTACAGTAGCCTCATTTACGACCACTTCATGAAATCCTGCCTTGATAAGCCCCCCAGTAAGATGTTCGATCTGCTTTCCTGCCTGCACGAGAAGGTAGCGGCCAGTCGGGGGAAATCTGACGGGAATGCGCTTTCCGGTGTTGCGCGCCCAAATGTGAAGACCAGGGTATCGTGAACGACCGTGGATGGTAAGACAATTGAGATCCGTATGAAATCCTGCCAAAATGGTATCTTTCTTGCTATATTTGACGAGATCCGATGCAGTAGGGCCAAGTAAATGCGGTCTATGCGAATCCCGTCAAGGCATGATCTTACAAGGACAGTGTATGCTTGCCCATATTTCCCTGCCTCCTTGATGGTGTCTCGAGGGAGTCCGAGGCCGATGGCGGTCATCTCCGCAATGTTCTCAACACTTGGCGAACACAAATATAAGCGAGGGTGGCAATGACAAGAGAGCGCCATACGCATCCTTCATGTGCCTGCCCCAATTCTCCATGATGGGCTGCCAGATATCCCTAAAGGCAGGAGCCTGGGGTATAACATTAGGGGCGTTGAGCGCCGGGTATTGCGTCTCATATGGGGGCAGAGTGCCCATCTTCCAGAAAAAGCGGCATTTTGGATCCGGGTGGTGACCCGAGATGTCCAAGGGCCTTTCTGCGGGGTCGAGACGGGCGATGATGTCGAGGCAGGGCTGATCAACGGCACATTTTGGCTTTTCCGTGTTCTCGAGGGTAACGCCAACCTGATATGAAATTTCAGGACGCTCGTCCTTCTCGAGTTCATAAGCCGGTTGTGCAAAGTAGTCCTCGACGAGATCGAGAAAGGCGTCGTTGTCCGCTTCTGAGACGCGAGAGTCGTGCACGAGAAGCGCCCCGTACGTTATCAGAGCGTTAGCAGCCTGATGTGGAAAGTGTGTGATGACGAGGGGTTTGGACGGAAGGTCTGGCGTGCATACCTTGGTGCACTCTTGCTGGACGCGTTCTGGACCATCGTGCTCAGCGAGAAAGACGTCGAGGTCGATGATGGGCAACGTCTCGGATAGATTGGCCATGAGGAGCGGTGCAAGACTCTCCTCGGCACCTTCCGACACGCCTCTACCTCACCCCACCACCTCACAGCGCACCGTTCACGATGTTGAAGGTTTGCACGGCCGTCTTCGAGTGACCCGATGACTGACCATCGCACAGATCCTTAGCATGAAGAAGAACGAGGATGCGGCGGCGAAGAGGAAGCCGAAGACCAGCGCTGCACAGATACGCGTGCAGAAAGGTCTGTCAAGTCATGCCCATGGTTGCTGCCGACCTCACGGATGTGCCAGACCTGACCGAGCTTGACCTACCGCCAACAATGAAGACACAGTTTCCAGACCCGGCTGACCTCCTCAACTTTACGCTCACCATTACTCCCGACGAAGGTCTGACACGTGTCCCGTGTAGTATCGGAGTTGATTTACAATCATGCAGGGATGTATCGTGGTGGTGCATTCGTTTTCTCATTTACGATCAACAACAACTACCCGCACGAACCACCAAAGGTCAAGTGCACGCAAACCGTACGCGTTCTCTGTTATGCCTGGCTTATGCGGTGCTGACGGTACCAAGATATATCATCCAAACGTAGATTTAGAGGGCAACGTCTGCCTGAATATTCTTCGAGAAGACTGGAAACCAGTGCTGAACTTGAACTCGGTCATGGTTGGACTGCAGTATTTGTTCCTGGAGCCCAACGCCGACGACCCGCTGAACAAAGGTAGGAGAATGCGACGACCTGCCCACGCCGATTGCTGACGAAGGCACAGAGGCTGCGGAAGAACTGCGGAAGAACCGAGACATGTTCATCCAAAATGTCAAATCATCGATGCGGGGAGCGAGTATCAAGGGGTTACAATACACGAAAGTACTCGTACAATAGCTGTAAGTGCAAGGCCAGTTAGACGCTCACCATCGCACACACTTTATCACACTGGATGCTGTAATACATTGGATCATGTATAAAGTATAATCGAGCTGCGAATTAACTGCCTCTATAAGTGGTGTATGAGTATGGGCTGATGAGGAGGGGAACGTGGTAGTGCTCGTCCGGGTTTTCAACCCGAAAAGGGACCTGTGTCGTGGGTAAGCGAGGGAAAGCTACGCATAGGGTGCATGACTTCAATCCAAGGATAGAAACACTTTCTGCCCGTCTTTTCGAAATAATCTTGTGGCTTGAAGACGATCTTGTAGATGCCAGCGGTGATCTGGAATTCAGGCGTCTGCTTTGCCCCCTCCGAGTCGCGGGGAGGGAGAAGTGCCATGCAGCGCCCATCAGCGTCGGTCACACTGAAATACGACATGGTCAACAGTTAACCAAGAGGGAAAAAAAGGAACGAAACTGCGTAGAGACTGGATCAAACATGGCGAAATCGCCACTTTCGCGATAACGCTGAAGATTGACCTCGACACCCTCTGCAGGTTTTCCGAGAGAAACGTCGAGAACTGCTATTGTGCGTGATCACTGTGCTCAGCGACGACGAACAACTCACCATGGCAAGTGATGGGTCCCCTCATCTCTGCGCGTTTCGCTCGTCCAAGCCTAGGGGGATAGATAAATACAATCCTAATATCACGTGACCTTGATCGCCATCATTTCCGCATTCCGATCCGATAGAAGGACAGACAATGTCTACGTCCTCACCACCGCTGGGCAAGTACCTCGCATCGTCTGGTATGTTTGTTGTTCTTGTTTTGCCTGAGGTTCACAGGCTTGGCAGACAAGAAGACGAGGGATGATGCCGTCAAACACCTTGCCTCGTTCTTGTCAAATCCTGAAAACAGCAACCTCCCGGAAATCGAGATGGCCAAGTTGTGGAAAGGGTTGTTCTACTGCAAGTGTTTGTTTTGTTGTATTTCTTGTATTCACTTCGTATCCCTTAGGTTTCTGGATGTCCGACAAGCCCCGTGTACAGCAGGATCTTGCACAAGAGTTGGCAGAGCTTCTCTTGACCATCACGAGCGTCCCGTCTTCGCTAAACTTCCTCAAGGGCTTCTGGACCACCACAGTCAGAGAGTGGAACGGAATCGATCGTCTACGGTATGGACAATACGTATCCCCCCTTCTCGATGCTTATCCTCTTAGAATGGACAAGTACTACATGCTTGTCCGTCGTTTCCTCAACGCCTCCTTCAGGCTCCTCATACAGGCTCAATGGGATCCCTCTGCTCTCCAAGAGTATATTTCTATACTCACGAACACAGGTGGTCCACTCTGGTGCACTCCGTTCCTTTTCGCTTGTTTAACCAATTGATCTTGTTACCCAGCCCTACCGACGTACGCGTGCCAGCCGGTCTTACGCTTCATCTGGTAGAAATATATCTAGAAGAACTAGAAAAAGCCGTCTCTGTTTCTGCCTCTTCCCCTCCGGTTCCCATTATTGCGTTACTGTCCCCTTTCATATACCTCGCAGCCCGCACACAAACAAACACGACATATAAGCACCTCGAAGAATCGTTGTTGAGCCCACTGCTTGCTGGACTGCGGCCACGAACGTCAAATCCTCAGAAGCGAGCACGGACTTCTGGCCAAGAGTATTCTGCGCTTCTCTCGAATGCCTGTACAGATGTACGCTGCTCAGACGGTCCGATGTCACACGGAACACTACGAAAAGCCATTTTACAAAAACTATTCGATGTCGCGAGCGCCGAAGATACCAGAGATTCTAATCGACGAAAAATGTATGCACTCTATAAAAGTGCAGAAGATGACGAAGATAGCGAAGGATGATTTGAATACATTCGCTAATTTGTGCAACACAGTTTATAGTTATATGTCCGGCAACTCACGTTGTGTCAACCTCCTCCATGTCGTTTCCCGCCACCAATCATCCATACATTCAATCCGGTTCCAAAGTGTCTCTTCGTCCAATCCATATATCTCGTATTTTCCACCATCGAGGGCACGACCGTCGCGTCGAGCCACCTCAATAGCGGCTTTATTTTCCCCCCTGACAGACACCACACCTTAGCATGTCCATGATCAACCTTGTCTCTACTCACCTAAGAAGCTCAATAAGTTCCTGTCGCTCAGGGAAAAAAAGTCGCGGTTCCAAAACTGCGAGAATGGCAAGTGCCACGCGAAACAGAAACGCATCACCTTCCAGTAGGATAACGTCCCATAATCTGGCGCATGCCTCGAGCGGCAGATGGTCCAGAAACATTGGTATGAACCAACCGGGGAGATATGCGCTTGGCGATACCTGGTGTTGCTTGAAGTTAAAGTATACTAGGTTCACGGGGTCGGTGAATCGCCTCGCACATCTGCATCCAATATCACTTACTTTTTGGCATGCTGTCCGCTAGCAGTGTGTCAAAAATTCTAGACCCAATGTTGAATTCATGTACTGCATGACATCACGAAGTTCTCACCGATAATACGCCTCAACCTGGGTACTGTTGTTCAGTCAGACTGTGTCGTTTTCCATTAATGTGACTTACATCGTCTTTCGACCCTGCGTCTCCATAAAAGGATCTTAAGCAATGTCTTTCTAGGAGATTCCGCATGACTACGAAGCCTTGCGGTGCGGGCATGTTAATAAGGATCATGGCAGCCAACTTGGACGCTCCAGGGGTATATCCCAAACCTTCGTCTGCACGCGAGACGACCCATGCGCAAAGCAAGTCCTTCAGGTCTTGGTAGAGGGGGCCAGCCTCGGGGTGGAAGAGATGGAGCGCAGGGAGCGTGACAAGTATGTCGTCTTCAATCGCCTGGAGCGTTTCTTCGGGAAAGGCACCCGAAGACAGGGCCCGCTTGGCACGCGAGAGACACGTGCGGTAGCTATCTACAAGGCGTCCACAACTTAGAAGACTGATCGACCAAGGAGGACCGGTGTACCTTTGCTTAAAGTCAACGCATTTCCTGCGGCACGCTCCCACATCGAAGCACGGAATTTCGTGGGAATACCTTTCCACCAGAGTTGGCGAAGAGCAGGATCTCGGTGCACGACGCGCCAATCAGGGGTTATTACCTTCTCCCATACATGGAGGGATTGTTCGACTCGGAGTTCGCGGGCCAACCTATGTTCTTGTAGGACCTTTCGGCGTCTTTCGTCTAAAAGTATTCAGTATTTAGCAAAGGGAGATAGTGGCAGATCGCATTGGAAGTACCTGCAGCCCGACTCTGCTTCATCATAGCTTCCCAATCAGCGAGATGTTTTCGGTCTTCTCGCTGATTCTTTGGGGGGAGGAAGTGTGGTCGCGTCTTGCTCACCACCTTCTGTAAAATGGTCGGGCCGGAGGAGCGCAGCGGTCTGTGGCTTTGATGTGGTGGGGCTGACGCACGGATATTCGGAAGGGAGGAGGATGTGGTCACCGGAGGGAAATCGAGTGCAGACGGGCTGGGACTAGAGGCATCGTGCGTCCCGTTCGATGCTGCGGAGCCACTTTTCGTCCGCTCTATGACGGAGACGCGACTTCCCGGGGGCTTGGAGACGTCGATGTGCACGACGGGGTGGGCGGGTGCCTCGTCGTGGTCATGTCCATTAGGCTGGTCATGGTCGACCGGCGACTGCGACTGTGGGGTGTCTGTGGAACGATCCAAGCTGAGGGTTGATATCGGGGTTTCGGGTTCGTCGGTGGAAGTCTCGGTAGATTGATTGACAACGGCCTCAGTAAAGTGCTGGCGAACCGCTGCGGAAGTGAACTCGGCGGGTTGCTCGTCGCCGTCGACAAAGGCGTCGTCGAGGCTGAGCTGGACGTGGAAACCCTTGCCGGGCTGTCGTTCGAGGGTCTGTGCGCCGTCGTCGGTGGTGGTGGTGGTGGACATGTGGGATTGACCATGAGAATGTGGCTGTGAATAGCCGTGTCGTCGACGTCGCCGACGATGTCGATGAGCAACCCGCGGTCATGATCGCGGAGGTGCTGCTCGTGCTCGCCGGGCACTCCTCGTCGCTCTTCACTGACGACTACGCCCTGAACACTGCCTTCCGACCGCTGTTGCACCCGGGCGAAGAGCAGTGCCTCCAAACGCTCGGTCGGATCGCCCAGCGCTACCGTAAAATCAGCAGGTCGTCTGAATCGCTGTCGCGGTCTCGTTCGAGATACGTCTGTGCGCTCTGTGCGACGCTCAACCAGATCCTCAAGGACGACTACGAGAGCCTCGTCGTCGACACCGAGGCCAAAATACTCCACCGCGACCCAGAGCTCGTCGGTCAGGGCTTCTTTGTCCCCCTCGCCGTCGTGCGTGCAACCTTTGCGGAATGGGACGCACCGCTCGCCGCGCTCGAGTCGCTCATGACGCAGATCGAGTCTCAAGACGAGTGGCAGCCCGGCCCACTCGTCGACATGCTCCTCACACGCTCAAAGACGGGCGTGTATCGCATCTCGCAGATCATGTCTTCCTTGGCGGTCGCCGTTCAGCGTACTTGGCGCGGCCAGCTCGCCGCGTTCTTGATCCATGGATCCCTCTCATCGGTCGATCCTCTGGCCTCGGAAAGCTACACGCTCGTTGAAGGCTCGATGCCCTCTTGCGTCTCTCATCAGTCACGCGATTCCATCGTCTACGTCGGACGAGCCATTGCAACCGTGAAAAAGAAGAAATGGCAAAGTCAGATACCACGCGAACAGGCCCTACAACATGCCAGTCTGCTCGACACCGTGCTCCCGGAAGACCAGTACAGATTTGACCTGATCATTTCCCAGATCCGGACCAACGTCAGCGAATGGCTGTGGCTCAATGTCCTCACCCACAAAGATGTAGACGAATCTGTCATGTCGCTGTAAGCCTCTCGCTACTCTGGACTGTGCGCGAACTCATCTTTGTAGGGCAAACTACTTCCTTTTGCGTAACGGTGAATTCAGTCTTGCTCTCATACGAGATATTGAACACCTCAAAATATCCCGCTTAACCGCGCGTGCTGGTGGCACGTCCATGATCAAAGAGCAGGATCTAAATCTTGCTCTCCTTAGAGCATCCTTGGGGACGACAGCCCAGCACGATCCATCCTTACTGCGCCTCAAATTCCAAATGCCCTCGGGACCCATCCGGCCCTTACTTCCTTCCCTTGGCGACAAGGTGCTCTCTTCATCGACAACCAGCAATTCCGGAGAGTCCACCTCATTTGATGATTTGCTTCTTGGGACGACGCTCGTTCTCACGTACACCGTAGCGTGGCCTCTTGACCTTTTTCTTCACTCTTCGGAGCTACAGATCTACTCTGCATTGTTCAACTATCTTTCCTCGTTGCGGAAGACGCACACACGCATCCACACGTGTTGGACATCACTGTCGAATGCGCAGCGAGCCCGACGCAAATGGACCGGCCTCGGAGAGGGTGGCACCACGGAAGACCTCGAGGTGCGGAAACAACTGCTTCGCTGCGGTTGGGGAGCCGTCAAGGACATGGGATGGTTCCTCGACAGCCTTTTTGCATACGTCATGGTGGATGTCGTCGACGTAGAATTTAGGCGGTTCAGGGAGCTACTCGATGGGCACCAGCGCGCGCGGTCTGAGAACGGCGGGCGGCCCGGGGCGGCAGATACGGGCTCGAACGGTGATCGGACACACCTCGACTTTACGACGCTTCGGAATCTCCATACGACCTACCTCGAGCGTCTCGTGACAGGGTGCCTGCTTTCCCACCCCGCACTTGCTGCGATCCTCCGACCTATTTTGGAGGTGTGCGAGCGGTTCGTGGCCCAGGTCGAGCGATGGGGTGGAGATGTACTTCCCGCTTTGCTGTTTGAAGGCAGCCTCGCTGCTGGCGACGATAAGGTGGGTGTGATGGTCCAAGAGCGACTGCAGACGGTCTCAGAGATCAACAAGGCAAGTGCCATGTGTTCTAAGCAGAGCGGAACATGGT